>JBBPDF010387846.1:0-10960 GCA_037974715.1 Lomanotus vermiformis | reverse complement strand
AAAAAAAAAAAAAAACAAAAAAAAAAAAAAAAAAAAAAAAAAAAAAAAAAAAAAAAAAAAAAAGAAAAAAGAACCCCCCCCCCCCCCCCCACTCAAAAAAAAAAAAAAAAAAAGAAAAAAAGAAGAAAAACGAACAAACAAAAATTGAACCATTATCATGATATTATAATTTACTTTTGAATTTTCCTCAGAGAAACGGGGCACCACCAAATTCCACCCATCTCCACAGCCGGGATTCTGCCTTTGAGGAAAGTGACAAGAAAAGCGCTTCTGAGGATTCCCACAAAGAGGACGTGTACCCAGAGACAGAGTACGCCGAAGTGGGGACTCCCACCAAGGACGAGAAGGGTACTTACACTTTCCTTACAGAAGCGGACTATGGCCAGGAATCTTAGCCGTTCATTGAAACACGTATCTTACGAGAATCCACCAAGACGTCAAACTAGAAGCATAATCAAACAATTCTTCGATCTTTAAAACAACAACAACAACAACAACAACAACAACAACAACAACAAACAAAACATGAGCTTTTATATGATAGCGCAATATCCACTAAATGTTCTCAGAGCGTTTTTCAAAGGTCCCCTGCCAACAGCAACACTGAACACACAAGTCAGAACGTGCAGCCGGCTTAGCGCAATACACGAAACCATTCCAATATGCATCACCGTTAACTCATGACCATCTCTTTCCTAGAGTTCTCATTTCTCAAGCCTACCAGCCCCAAAAGTTCCACCAAAAAAAATCCCATTCCCGAATCCCCAAAGACACGTTTCAAATAAACCAACCCAGTAGCACACAAAAGCCAGTTATTAAGATGAATTTGTGAATTGTTTTGACCCTTTCTCTAAAACAGGAAATGATTTATATAACTGTTTCTGTCCAATACCATTATGTCCGCACTTTCTTTTCTGTAAACAAATTAATGGTATTATTATTATTATTATTATTATTATTATTATTGTTATTATTATATTATTATATTATTATTATTACATCATTATTATTATTATTATATTATTATTATGATTATTATTATTATACCACGACTAAATACGCTTCAGCAGAACTATTCGTGACCTTTTACTGTCCATATCTTAGTTCTATTCGTATTCGTATTTCGCCCCTTCGCGGTTCCGCTTGGCAATTGTGCACAGAAAGTTCTTAGTATGAAGCAAAGTTATTAGCATGCAATGTATTACTTGAGTTTTTGAATAGATTGTTCTCCCATTGCCAACCATTTATCTCTATCATGTGCCATAATTCTTAAGGTTTCCAGATCTTTATGGGTAGACAATTTCTTTGTTTGTTGTTTGACACAGTATGGGTGGTCCGGTTCACAGGACGTTGGTTCATCTAGTCTAGACAGATCTTGGGCGATAGCTGTTAGAAGATTAGTAGGCCGTCTTCCTCGGTACATCTCTGCGTTTTCGCCTCCAACAAAATAGTTATCCATGGCTTTTTGGGCGGGGATATCTCTGTTTCGGCGTAGTTTGTGGCCGAATAATGACCATCTTCTCTTTGCCACCAGGGTGGTTAAAGGCTGACTTTTGCACCTTTTGTAGAGCTCTTTGTTATTTTGTCTTCCCAGCTTATTCTCATTATTTTTCTAAGGAAACAAATAAACAAAGAAAGAAAACAAAATCAAAACAAAATTATTCAATTAAAAAATGTAATTAAAAGTCAAATAAAAAAGAAGAAAAATTAAAAGTTATTTGAAAAAATAATTAAAAAAGCACAGTGTCTACAAAGGGACGTAAATCATTCATACTGCTGTCAATAAAGCGCTTGAGACCTTATTGGCCTGTTCACCATCTCTACGTTGTTTATTCCCAGTTCATATTAATTTTGTCGTTGAGTTTCCAGAATCATTAAGCCCTAGCAGGGTCAGTGGCAGAGACAAAAGCATCCGGGCAATCAAAATAAGTAGCAAACAAAATCAAAACAAAACAATGCAATGTTACCAAAAGGTAAGCAAACAAAAAATCACACAAACTACAAAGAAACAAAATTAAATATAAAAAGAAGATAAAACGACAAGCGAAAAACTACGGTCCAGCTGGGAATATAAAATAAGCAAAATATAATATAATGTATTAAACAAAAGGATTCAAAGTAGGGAATATGGTTGGCTTCATAGCCATTTATTACATTTAAGGTTCCAACGCTTGAGATTAAACAGACCAATTGTATATCTTCATCGAGTAGGATTAATATAAATTTTAACCTAATTCAGCTCTGAATACAACAGCAGCAATGATAGAAAGCTTCAAATCTTTGCCGACACAGATCTAGAATCCCATTAAGATGTAAATAAACGTCTTTTGTTATTTCATCAATAAACCTTAAACCTTCAATCTAGACCTAATTCACCTCTTAATCATTAGACAAGTTCTTCAGACAAATCTAGACAATATTGCAACAAGACGTAGATTGAAGTCAATAATTATCTTTTGAGCTGTCTTCAGTTGTATATAATAAAATATTCATCCTGTACACTATGTCATCAAAAGATCCACTCATTGGATCAATTGCAGATCAAACAATCTTAAAGGAAACAGATAAGGGCTGGTGACAACATTATAGGTGTGTGACATATCATTATTTAACAGGAACCTAGCAGAAGAAAAGGATGTATAGATTGATGTTGGTATACTGTCTTCATAACGGCTGCTAATTAAAACTTGGATGTCAGTCATGCTACGATCACGAGGTCAGTTATTATTCCCCGTTTGGGTATCATCAGGACATTACAAAGGGAGAGCATTGTGTTCAGACAATGTTACCTCACTGCTCAGACAAAGTATTTCTTTTCACCTCTTCAAGATGGCAATTGGTGATCCAGCAGGTTTCAAGCTCTGTACTGTACAAAATCAATTACACGGAGGAGTCCATCTGATGTCTTCAGTTTTTTATCAATTATACACGGGAGTCCACCTGACATCTTCAGTTTTTTATCAATTATACATGGGAGTCCATCTGATATCTTCAGTTTTTTTAATCAATTATACATGGGAGTCCATCTGACATCTTCAGTTTTTTGTATCAATTATACATGGGAGTACACCTGATATCTTCAGTTTTTTTTTATCAATTATACGTTTTAGCAATTACACTTAGGAGTCCATCTGATATCTTCTGTTTTTTTAATCAATTATACGTGGGATTCCATCTGATATCTTCAGGGTTTTTTTATCAATTATACATGGGAGTCCATCTGATATCTTCAGTTTTTTTATCAATTATACATAGGAGTCCATCTGATATCTTCAGTTTTTTTTATCAATTATACATGGGAGTCCATCTGATATCTTCAGTTTTTTTTATCAAGTATACATGGGAGTCGATCTGATATCTTCAGTTTTTTTTATCAATTATACATGGGAGTCCATCTGATATCTTCAGTTTTTTGCATCAATTATACATGGGAGTCCATCTGATATCTTCTGTTTTTTTTATCAATTATACGTGGGAGTCCATCTCATTCTGATATCTTCAGTTGTTTTTTTTTTATCAATTATACGTGGGAGTCCATCTGATATCTTCAGTTGTTTTTATCAATTATAACTAGGAGTCCATCTGATATCTTCTGGTTTTTTTTTTATCAATTATACATGGGAGTCCATCTGATATCTTCAGTTGTTTTTTAATCAATTATTCATGGGATTCCATCTAATACCTTCAGTCTTTGTTTATAGAATAAAATAGAATAACATGAGCAATAATGACAAGAACAGCAAGAAAGACAACAGCTTTCACGTAATGAACTTTTTAAATGTCTACATGTTATTTATATTTTATTGCTGCCAAAACCACTCATTTACGTACAAGGCTTTATAGTGCAGATGAAAATATTTGTCTTACAATAAGACAGTAAGCTATGTAGGCAAATTAATGGCAAATTGTGAATAACCCAAACTACCCACACAGCTTTATTGAAGACCAAGTCATGTGGGCTTATTGTACATTTCAAATCATGTTGTAAGATCTATGAACTTCGTATCTGTGCTTCTTACAAAAAGCGTATTGTGATTGTACGAGTTTGTTTTTATTATTATTATTATTATTATTATTATTATTATTATTATTATTATTATTATTATTATGAGAAAACATATATCAACTTAAAAGGAGCTGTCCGACGTCATGTGATGTATAGATAGGAGTAATCCCAGAACAAAGGATAAAATAACTCGAGTTGGCTATTTGAAGGAAAACCCAACCCCAGGTCAGTTTATTTTTTGACTGAGATAATCATCTTGTTGAAGCCTCGGTGGGGAAGACCACTGTGACTGCCAATACGTGTAGAGCTGAACGCAAAACCATGTCCCTTCTGTAACGATGGGCCTTGGACCGGCACGAAGGTTGACACGAAGATTGACACACAAATGTAAAATAAAAAAGAGTCAATTTCCCTTAGAAATATTTAAATATGACGCTCCATATCACAGCACACACATTTAACGAGACATTTTCTAAACACCACCAAAAAACTATAATACGAGGATTCTCAAAGCAGTAAAAAGCCCGGAAAACCATGAGACCCCACACAGATACGTTCATAAGTAATTCTAAACCGGATAATACAAACAAAAATGGAAAAAAAAATATTTCGAACAATCAGAGTCGTGCTTGCCTTGATAAAGCAACTCAGGTTGATTGAAAGATAACAATATACTGGCAAGCGTGAGTGATCATAATGCAACACAGATTGCATAGAAATTAAATTCATGCAAGACAAAAAAAGCTTGGAAAAATTACTTTTGAATTTAAAAAAACCCACGTGAAATAACATTAAAGGGCTCTCATAAAAATATAAAAAGAAAAATACGCTAACAACCCTCACTTCAAGTCAATTCCAACAATTTAGGTTCAACAAACATACGATTAGCAAACAAAGGGAAAAAATGATTTCATAAAATGTAAAGCTGTAAAAAACAAGTACAGAGAAATAAAAACGTACTCAACTTACATGCACGTCAGCTCCTGCTGATTACTTGAATGACATGATAAATCAGGTCACTATTATCAAAAATCTATAGGCCTGCATAAGGAATCTAACCAAGAGAATTAGGGTATATCAGATCTAAAAATAGTAGGCGTAACACAGGAATTAACAGAAATAACACACAACCAAACACTGAAGAAGACATTTTAAAAAAGAATTCTCCTCATTATTTTTAAATCCAATATTTTCTTTCTTTTCCATTGTTTTGTTATCCGTTTCCTATCTACCGCTTCAGCATTGTAGGGAACCCTGTCTAAGCTCAGTCAGGAAAAGAGCATCAAGACTGAAATGAAAACATGAGAAAGTCTATGGATCAAGTAATGACAAGCAGGTGAATAGCACATCGCGCCAACTGTTGAATGGCTCGGTGAGAAAATACCGTTGAGGTATCTCTCAGTAAATTCTAGGCCAAACACATTTTGCTGTTGCCTTGATGGTAGCAATTCATATAAAAATTAGGAATATTGCTTTTCTAGACATCCAATACTAAAATAGAAATACACTTTTTAAAACCAGAATTTACTTTAAAGAGAGAGTGACAAAAACATCTCAAAGTGGAGTACCCCAATCGCTCCTAAATTTACTTTTTTATAAATCTACTGTTCCAGATGAAATTACCTGCACGATAGTGAAACCACATTCCCTTGAACTTGTTGAAGTGTATGTCCCTTTATTCCAGACTTTACTAAATGAGGACAGGGAGGGTCAAACGAATAGGACAATGCAAACATCATTCCACTTTTAACGAGATACATATACAGCAAACACTCCTTTTAGCGGGCCCTCCGTCTGAGGGAGGCAAAGAATAACACCTACTGCTTTGCCTGCCAAGCATAATACGTAATAAGCAGATACTGGCCCTCCAGATCTTCCGGCTTCGATGTCTAGCAGGAAGGACGGGGATACCACAGCGCTCTGTTAAATCCATTATCATCTATCTTTTATGTGAATAGATCAAGTTAAAATGCCAGTTTTCGGACTCCAAAACATGCAGGGAAAGCTATTTAACCACATATTACAAGAATCCGCTCTTTTCTCCTACAAAAGAGGCTGGGTGTGATCATCGATCTGCCCTCGTCCGTCGGTTTGATTCATCTATGGCTGAAATATGTGAGTCACCGACTGATCATTCCACTTTTGCTAAATACCGTCGAAAGGCCCCAAGTCACATACGTAGAGACAAGTTTAGAAGAAGTCAACTTTGAATTATTTCAGAGGAAGATATGCATCTGCCTATTATCCTTTTCTTACAGAGACAAAGCTAGTCTAGGGTGATGACGAAGTGCAAAACAGAGCAATAATTCCTTGTAATAATAATTGTCCTATTGTATGTCAGACTGTGTCATCAAGTCATTTTCAGCCCTCAATGATCACTTAGCCCACAGCAACCGCCGTGTTACAGATCTCGGCCAGGGCCTACGTCTAGCTAGCGTATGCAACTCACCAGCTTATCACCTTGACACAGACATGTCAACAAGGCAGTCTTCTCCAAGCTCGACACACTTTTGTCGACGCCTTTGCACCGAGTGAGTTGAAATCCCAACACAGTTCACACAACATCACGGATGGCTAAGTGTGTTCCCACATTGTGCAAGGATGAAGAGGCTGTGCTAGACGTGGATATCGATAAGGGGGAAGACGATACAGAAACCACAGTAAAGAAACTGGTGGTAGAGGACGGAATTCCTGAAAGTCAAACCAGCAATGAACAAGGTCGAACTGATAGAGAAACTGAAACGTAACCATTCGATTCGAATATTCGCCATCGGGTATAAAGATAATGGACAGCAGATCACACAGGTGGATCGCAACGAAAATGGGAAATCCTCTTACATTGGACCAAACATCATCTCGGCAGGAACGGATGGCCTGATTGCTGAATAATGTACTAAAATGAAGAATTCAACAAATTTGCCATTAAATGCCTTGAGTACATGTATCAGACACATTATGCCAGGATACGATGTCTTTATATGCAGAAATATGTAGATGACATAGTTTTTTTTCTTCCAAGAATTCACCTGGAACACCTACAGAAAATCCGGATGTTGATAGCGAACGAAAAAATTGATGATCAAACGACTTAATCTACTATCACAATGGCAAGATCTAAACCATTACTTGTATTTTCGTTAATTATTTTCTTTTCTCATTTACATTTACAGCCAAGCGTGTCATATATATTAGATTATCCACGCTGTTTTAATAGAATATTTACATGTGCATATATATTAGGTGGGTTGCGTTTTAATTGTTAAAGCTTTGTCAAAACAAGGCCATTGATCGGATTTACGGATGATAATGTTCAAACTCAATAAAGAAAAAAAATCAACAATGTAAATCAAATCTTCTTACTTATTTCCTATTACGCCCAGTGGTAGTCAGGGCGGCAACAAAGGCTCTCCATTCAGATCTATCCTGTGCTAAGTGTGTCAGTGGACCCCATGTCTGCCCCATGGTCCGCATTTCACTCTCTAGGTTATTCTTGGTCTCCCTTTCTTTCTTTTTCCATCTGGAGTCCAGTGAAGCGCTGTTCTTACTGTTGAATTTGGTTCACGCCCCAACACATACCCAATCCACCTCCATCTTTTATTGTAAATGATAGTTGCCATGTCTTCTTGGTTGCATACCCTTAGCAACTCTTCGTTGGTTATCTTTCTTGGCCAGAAGATTAGAAGTATCTTGCGGAGGCATGTAGTGTGGAAGGTATGAAGCTTGTCCAGGTCTGTGTCTGTCATCCTCCAGCATTCAGATTCGTATAAGAGTGTCGAAATAATACAGCTCTGGTACAACCTCAGCTTGGTTCCTGTAGTATAGGCTAGGCCTATCTACCGGAAGTCTCGTGTCAACGGTAGGCCTATTGAATGACTCTTTACATTAGAATGATGGACTGGCTAAGTTAGATCCACTTGCTGCAAACACCCCACAGTCACGATGTGAATTTCACTGAGCAGACAAACAAGAGGATTTAAACTATGTCCGTAGTTCAAACATAATTTGAAAACAGAGTTAAACTATTCGTAAATTCATCTGCCATCTCTTATTTTGTTTTGTTTTGTTTTGTTTTCCGCATGATTTTTTCTCTGTTTTAGTCCCTGGCGATTCGACAGGAGGTTTCCTTTCTACATTATAATATAGATTATTACAGGTGTTTTAGCCTTTGAGTGTAAATGTATGTAAATAAGTGTGAGAGTGTGTGTTATTGTGTGAGTGTTTAAAATTGCAAGCTGCCTCTTAGTGTCTTCGTCATGGATTCTGGCGCTCAATAAATACATTGTTCACTACTTGTTATTATACTTTATTTCTAAATGTTAAATAGTAAGTTAAACCAGTCAGCTAGATTGTTCAATTGTCTCATCATGCTTACTATTTGTATACCTACATTCTTTATTTCTTTCTCCCTCCCCCAAAACCCGTTCTTCCACTCTATTTTAAGCTAGCAAACTGTTTCTGCTTGAAGGCCATCCGTGTATTGCAGTGCAGGATGCCACAATAAGCCTCAGTTCTTTCACAAGACTTGTTCACTATGACGAATAAGCGGCCATTTTCAACTGAAATCACGGAAATAACAACAACAATAATAATAATAATAATAATAATAATAATAAAATAATAATAATAATGATTATTATTATTATTATTATTATTATTATTATTATTATCTTTATTTTCATCATTATTAGTGTGGCTATTAATGCTTCTCGTTAGCCTTATAAGTGGCACGTATAGGTTTGATGTCCAAAGAAAGGTCATATTAAGGGAAGATCTCAAATAGATTAAAGTGCCATAAAACCCTCTAAGTGGCATTATTATTCCAAATGCTAAGATACCTGGCTGTGGATGTCGCCATTTTATGGCATGAGATCCAATGATCGGTTCGTAACATACCTAGAAAGGTCAATTCTGCCATTAAATTTAAATATTCCAGTTTAAATGTCGTACCGGTCCTGATCCCCACCCCCACGGCGAAAAAATGTATTCCAACGGACATGAATGTAATTATATTTAGGATAAAGAATGCAATGTTCTTATTCTTTCCCTTTTATTCATATCTCTTCTTGGACTATAAATGTATGTCTGGTAATGGTTTTGGGATTCGTTCACCTGTTTGATGGCTGTGTGCGAAGGACTCTAATACATTGTATAAATATTCAACGCTGCAATCGGGAAGAAACTAAATAAAGTAACAGAAACAAAAAATGAGGGAAAAAACAGTGACGGAAAATACCCTTTCACATAAAGGAAAAAAAGAAAGGAAAAAAAAAGACAAAAGGAAAGAAAGAAATGACGTCGAAGTCAAATAGGAAGATAGCTAACCAAGAGTTTTCTAACGAAGGAAAGTCCTAGTCTATGTATTTGATTACGTCCCTTGACCTCTTCAGGCTGACGAAGCTCACACAGCTGCAGCGCAGACACTCATAAAGACTCTGGCAATGCATGTACAAGCCACAACCATGCCGTTTCAAAAATTAAGCAATTCATAACATTAATAGTATTCAAGCATTAATAGTATTCATTCTTTCACATTATATAGACGGCACTAAAAGCAAACAACCAAAACAAAAACAAAAAAACAACAAAAAAAAAGAAAGAAAGAAAGAAATTCTCCTCAGGACAACATTATTAATATTCATTTTCTCAAATTATATAGACGACACCAAAAGAAAAAAAAATCCAGAAAAAAAGCCCGTTTGCCTGAAGATAACCTCTATTTACCCTGTATTCACCCCGTTACATTACATAGACGAAACCAAAACAACAGCAACAACAACACCAAAATGGCCGATTCGCCTGAAGTGAAACCACTCTTATATCTTCTATAACAAGGAAATCCCGATGTTGACGTCTTACTGAACAATGTCCACATTTAAACAAGACAAGAACAAATCATATTTGTTTATTTCAAATCGGTCGGCATTTATTGTAATTTCTCTGTTTCCTCTATCCGAAACTGTTTTTATGATGAGAATCCCACACACGCCCTCCCTATTCAAGGACAGGTTTTTATAAATAGTTTGTAGCACTTACCCTTAACATTTTGGGGACAGTCATTGGTGTTACGTTTTGTTAATTCTAGCTAGTCTTAGTAAGTCAATTGGTTTCTTACATATGGCTCTATTCTGATTTTTCCATTGCATTTTAATTAATGACTTACTTGACTTAAGGCCTTCTGTTTCCTAGTCGCCCGACTGAGATGCCTTGGCAGCTTCCGTTATGCTTTTTGCCAGGAATTTCCATCTCCGTCGATTTTTGGTTACAATTGTAATGTTTTTAGGTCTATCTCATCCTTTAATCGGAGGGACATGGCGCTATTTTTAAGTTTGTTGAGGTTGCTGTTGAGTACGATAAGGGAAGTCGAAATGGCATATCCACTGTTTCATTGGTGTTCCGGAAGTAATATTGCATTGCTCTTTTGGTTAGTATACTTTCATTTTTCCTCAATATATGTCCGAAAAGGCGGCATCCGTGCTCTAATATTTCAGAAATGAGATGTTTCTTTGCACTTTAGATAAAAAGAGGTAATTTGTATTGTCACAGGATAATCCGAGGATTCTCTGAGTTGTTTCCTGTGAGTTACATCTGTTTGTCTTCTTTTTTTTTTTTTCTTCTTTTTTTTTTTCTTTTTTTTTTTTTTAAGTAGCTTTTTGGTCAAAGCAAAAGTTCCACTGTTGCACATTCGGTCTAATATTACCAACGTATTATAGAGGTTCAATTTAGTGTCTCATTTTGATTTAACTTTTTTATCCATTGTACTTTTGAAATTAAGATTTGGTTGTGTAAATGAGACTTTGTTTCCGTAAGTTATCTTTTATTTGACATCTTAATTACTTGACAATGATCTGGATTGAATTCTCTTACCCAGTCTTTTCTCTCATTTTTCGAGTCAGCTGAGTCGATTTTGGAGCATTTTACAGGCATTCATATAGTTTATTTTTCTGTATTTTTTCA
>JBBPDF010385630.1:0-10967 GCA_037974715.1 Lomanotus vermiformis | reverse complement strand
GACTTCATTTATTGATTCATCAACATGGACCTGGGCATGACTTCATTTATTGATTCATCAACATGGACCTGGGCATGCATCAGGGAAGATACAGATTACACTATGTATAATAAAATACATTAGAAGATTACTAAATCTTTTCAGAAAAAAGAATACCAGTCTTCATCTAAGCTGCACTAACATGAACCCTCTTACTAGAATTAGGTAGACAATTCTTTCAAAAGTTAAAAAGAAAAAAGAAGTAGAGGTGCCTATAGATGTTACTAGAATCTCAGAGCCACCTACCTGGGGTTCCTCACTGGCCATGCGACACATTTCCTCGGGGTCAAGTTCCACGGGATCATAACGTAGCTTGGCCTGGAGATTGATTACAAATTTTAAAATAAACATTCTGTCTCCTTCTGTCTCCTCTCCACTACCCCAACACACATACACACTCATACACACACACATGCATAACATTTACATCAACAGGTCAGCAAATCAAAAAAGTGTACTAAAACCAATCATAAACAGAAAATCAAAACAGCATTACAATAGCAAACAAAGCACAGTAACATATGAACCAAAATGGGTGGTAGATCGGCTATACTCCAGAAGGGCATTCACAGCTACAATTATTTTACTGACACATGCATCACTCCATCAAATTGCCAAAATCTTCCATGGCAGATTGTCTCGGACTAGTCAAATACAGAAATACATGTGTATGTGTCAAATACAGAAATACATGTGTACCTGTCAAATACAGAAATACATGTGTATGAGTCAAATATAGAAATACATGTGTATGTGTCAAATACAGAAGCACATCATGTGTATGTGTCAAATACAGAAATAGACGTGTATGTGTCAAATACAGAAGCACATCATATGTATGTGTCAAATACAGAAATACATGTGTACATGTCAAATACAGAAATACATGTGTATGTGTCAAATACAGACGCACACCATGTGTATGTGTCAAACATAGAAATACATATGTATTTGACAAATACACTTCCCACAAAAATCGTCTATGAAGCTTCTTTACCTTGGCCACAGCCTTGAGATTTTGACTTCCCATCGGCAAGTAACTGTCTCGTTTCACCCATCTGGGGATCATCAATATTGGTTCTATGTGTATCATAGATATGAAGGTAAAATATAAAAATTCTCTCTAGGTTGAGATGTTAACGAAAAGGAAGTCAGTGTATGATTTTTTTTTTTTTTAATGAAAAATCAATTTCATATATATTCATTCTCTAGATAAAACAAGTAGATTCAACAATAAATGCCATCTGAAGTTTAAAGAAAAACATAACCAACAACTAGATACAAATCGCGACAAAACCGACAAAAAGACATTAAGTTGTCTGACTATTTTGTTAAATTCCTCAAAAAGCTACTTCTGGTATACAAAATTACAATTTCAAGTTTTCCATGGATACATTTTGTATTCTCAAAATGTGCTTAGCTATGATAAAGACATTATTCAGTTCATTTCACTCACATAACAAAATACATATTTTATATTTTGTCAGTGCAGCTCCATTGAATACTTCGCTATTCTAAAACACAATGAAGGACAAGTGTAGCACCTGAAATTCAAGTTTTGGAGAACAGGACTCGATATGGGCTTTCTGCTTTGGATATTTGGATAACCCAAAGATTCTCTTCATGTACAGGCTGCTGACTTCCTTGCCTTAGTGAACACTATAGTATGCGTAATTCACTATGCAAATGCCCCTGAAAGCAGCATGGCTTTCATTTATACATCTCTATAAACAGTATCACTAGCAAAGAAGTGTCAAAAGATATGAGCAAAGGCCCTAGAATAAGCATGCAGGAAACCAATGGAAAGGGAAGGATTTTATGCCACAAGGGCTTCCTGAGAAAGTATGAATGAATTTGCCTCATCGTGAATCTTTTTTTCCATTGTTCATTCTCAAACGTCTTTTTCTCAAAGCATTTTTTCTTGGCTGTTGTTTCCTATTCCTCTTTCAACATATATGCATACAATTTCCTGAAACACTTGTAAATATCCTTTTTAAAGATCATCCAGGGCAAAAAATAGGATGTTCTTTATTTCATTCCCCTCCAAACAAATCATGTTTTTTTGCTGTGTTGACAGGTGAGTTCCAAAAATTTGTAAAAGACAAAAATATTCGATGATAGTGTAAACAGCTGTAATGTGATTTTTAAAATAATAAACATAAATAAGAAAAAAATTTAGAGCAAAGCTTTAAGTTGGGCCAAAATTGAAACAAAATCAAAGATGGCAGCTGATTCCATGGCATCCACATGAATCACTCACAATTTTATTAACATATCAACCAACTCGTCCCCAATCTTTATATATGGACAGGGTTTTTGTCTAAATTATTTGATGAATTTTCCACCTTGCTGAATTTTCATGTATTACCTACAAATTGAATGGCAAAGGATGAGAGAGCTGAATTTTCATGTATTACCTACAAATTGAATGGCAAAGGATGAGAGAGGTTGACAGCTCATGAAACAACAAAATTAGTCAAACCTGAAGCAATCCAAGTGTGAGGCAGGACGAGATTTGTATTCCCCCTGCGAGTCTCGTTGAAATCCGATTTCTCTAAACATGTCCATGTCATGGATGGCAGCTCTGGTTTCTATAAAAGGCCTGGACAGATAGATATTTCAGCTTTCTTATCAAGAGGGAACATTGCAAAACAAACAAACAATAAATATACCAAAAACGAAACCTATTAAAATTAAAAGATAGTTTTCTTTATTAAAAAAAAAACAGCAAAGTAAAAAAAAATATCTTTATGCATCAACTCATCACAGAGCTGCCTACAGACAAAAATATGGGATTAGAAAGTGAAAACCAGGAATTTGAACAAAAATTACGGATGGCGAACTTATCATATACTAATGAACTTCAGCGAGGCTTTGGAGATCCTAATAGGAGCAGTGGACCTATTTTCAGAACATGATTCCAACATTAAAATCCAACAGGCGAGATTCAAAATATACTGTGATGCACAAAACTAAATACTCATCACTTAATTTCTTTCGCTCTCCTCTACTCTCAACTGGACCATCTGCCTCTACACACTAACACATACACAGGCATGTGCATGCACACACACATATTACGTACGCGCACACATTATTGTAAATTAAAGCCTAGACGTAGATGAGGGATTCGCTAGTAAAAGTAAGACTTCTGTGGCACTTCCACTTCCATCAATTTGAAAACCCAGATCTAAAGTTCTTTAAACTTTTATACTATAAGCCCAACTACAGCCATTGTAGTCAGGTACTAAAAGCATTAATTGACCCTTTTCTCCGGGATTTTTAAATGTTCATGCGGGATCGCAGAATCACATGCATTCCAGGATGAATCCGGAAAATCCAGGATGGTACACAGCTCTGATTATACCTCATGAATCCAATTGACCACGAATCAATTGGAAAAACATGTCTATCAAGCAATAATATTTTGATCTTTCAAATGTACAGCACTGAGAGGGATGCAATGTTTTTCCATGTAACATTTTACAGTAAATGGCATAGGTTGAATATTGTTTACAAAATTTCTCAACAAACCAATCAAAGAAGTCTCCGTTGTAGGTCACAAAAACATGGGGCCTGACTTCTTGAACATGTTCAAAGAACTTCTGTAGAAGGCTTTTCTGTCATTCACACACAAAAATGTAAAAATCTATGTAAAAAACGTTTATTTATTGTGTGTGTGTGTGTGTGTGTGTGTTTTGCTTGTTATTTAAGGGGATGACGAGTCAGCAAATTCTACCAGAGTAGATAGAGAATAAGACTTTCTTATACAAAATATTTTCTTCTCCCATTTCAAATTCTCTTCACAGCTTTACCTTTGGTATTACTTTCCAACAGCATCTTATAAGTTCTCATAAATCACCAAAAAGAACTCTTTCAAAAATAATTTTGAAAAAATTTCTCTTGAACTTCATACATTAAATGGGACAACAACAAAAAATATAGACATAAAATATAAAACATGATATATAGAAATGAAGAGGATAAACAAGTGAGAAATCGATGAAAATGACAAAATTCTTCCAAAAATATTAATTTCTTAAATGTTTCATAAGAACCATGAGGATTAAGTTTGGAAGATAACATTGCCAAATGAAAATGAGAAGACCCACCTCGTTGGGTTCATTATACACTATGAAGGGTCCCTCAAACTCAGGTCGGGGAGTGTATTCAAAGTCATCAACGTCTTGGGAGACAATTTCTCTGTTGCATATCAAGAAACCCTGGTTCAACAATTGGAAAGCAAATGTAATGACAATGAAAGAGTGATAATTTAATATAGGGTTATGCAGAAATGATTCCCAAAGATGAAGAACAACTTTCAAAAGTAGGCATGTATGCATGATAATTAGCAACATTATTGACTAAATTATCAGGGGTCTCAAATCCAAATTTTCAAAAATGAGGAACTTCACGTGGCCTTTACGTTATGAGCGATATTGCGTACACAGAGTCCTACTGACTCCTTCCACTCAAATTTAGGCTTTATGTATATATACATATTCCATGTATAATATATATGTAGAATATATTATATAATACGTGATATATAGACTTACATATCATACATAAACGTATTTGCCAAATTTCCTAAAATGGGGACACTTCTAAAAAACAAGAATTTTACAAAGCTTTAAGAGATTAAATATATATGTTTTTATGTGTTTATTCAGATCTTGCTTACTACCACTAGTACTAGAAACGGACCTACTTAAATCTGCCCATAGTATTCACAACTTTTACTCCTGTCTTCTGAGTATTCTGACTGATGATGCCGCTTTTTTAGTTTTGTTTTGATTTGTTGTTTTTGGCTGTTGTTTTTTGGTTGTTTTTTTTTTTCTTTTCAGAATGGCGAATCAGTACAAAATATTTTCTGAGCAAGTCTAAAAGAAGAAAAAAAAAAAAAATAAAAAGTTAAAAATACCCTTCTCTTAATCTAAACTAATACACATTCTGGTTTTCACAAGAAATTTATCCATGGTGAATTCATGGAATTGGAATCGAAAAGTTAAGATAGGTCTGAAATCTGATTTTATATCAAGAAATAGTCATTTAAGCTTTAGTTGCTTATTGTGAACAATGAACACTTAATTGGAACAATGCCAATAAAGAACAAAAATTCAACTTTCATTCAAAATACATCCTGAAGATCTATAGCAAACCTGCCATGGACCCTGGACAAAAATCTGGGGATCTGGAGTGAAAAATAGGAGAATCTGGCACCCCATCATCCTCCCCCAACACCACCAAACTCAAATGACATTATTGTGCACAACTTTCAAAAGTGGCTCAAATGTTCAAGTTTATTCAATGATTGTGGCTCACATGAATTTCCAAACACATGCATACATTTGAACAGGACTACTATCTCACTACTTAACATGGTCTATCAAAACAAATTTCAAGGACAATATTAAAAAACTCAACCCTTTCAGGCAATTAATGAAATAGGCCTGCTGAGATTTTTCAAACCCTACCTGGCCATCAATCATGTATGAGATCATCATAACCTGGTCCGTCTGAGCATCAGGAAATTTGAGAGGCAGCTTGGTAGTTTCAATGTCAAAGGCAAGGACGACTGGTTCCTAGTGGAAGGGATGGCAAACAACTCATTACTTTCAATTCCATATTTCCCCCTATAAATATCAAGTGCTATTTGAATTCATTCATTTTTGTCTTATTATGTCCAAATTTATTGTTAAGTGAAATGTATGCACAACAGAGAAATGCATTTTGTAAACCACTTATCTAGTATAGATACAGAACATTCTATTAACCACTAATGGTGAGTACATATTTCAAAAAGGATGCCAATGAATTGTAAAAAGATACAAGACTGAAATCAACCATTTTTAAGGTAAAAATCAAACTGTCATACAACTCAGGCCCATTAGACATTTTTGAGAAAACATACAGCTTAAAAGGAATTTTTAATGCTACTGGAGTAAAATTAATCTATGGCAAGAATTTTGCTGCTAGCTTTGTAAAAGTAAAAGCAAATTAATCAGAAAAAGAATTTCTCTCAAACAGTCTAATTCAGAGGGTCATAAGGTATTTCATTAAATTTGGATTTTCCTTATCTTATAGTTATATAAATTTACAGAATTTCAGAATCCACCCAATATCAACTTACTTTAATTATACTCTAATGAAATTGATGAATAAAAACAATAAGATAACTGTAGAAATACTTTCACCATCTTTCAATCTTCCATTCATCATAATCAACTATCAGAGAAACATTCTTTCACTCTTTGCACAATAATTGGAAACTGTTCTGTCCATAAAATTCACCTCTCGTTCTTAAAACGTTTTTTTTTTTACAACTGTTGACATTTTTTAAAAGAAATACTTAGAATTATGAAAGCTAAGGGATTGACAGAATCCTGGAATGTAAATATCATAGCTACCATCAAATACTCACAGGCCAGGCCACCAAATCTTCTCTATGACGCACTTCCAGTTCATGGGTGCCTTTTCCTTTCACAGAATACCAATGGCCTACAAAAATCTTCAAGTCTATGGAAACACGTACATGATATGGCACATCATATTCTCTGGAGAAAGAAGAGACAAACACATAAAGGAGCAATTTTGACATTAATTGTGAAGAGAAAAAAATCTGAAATCCCCTAGTGATGAAAACCTGATTATAGAGTTCCTATACCTCTTTAAAAGAAAACAGACCCAGATAAAAGAAATTCTAAATCTCGCACAAATTATGAAGGCTTGTTACATGACAGGGTGAAGCAAAAGGCCTCAACTCCAATGTCCCTTCGGAGAGAATAGATCCCCCAAATGCTTACAAATCCATTATGGAAACAGGCTTATTTATGATAACGAAAGCCTTTGATCACCATCTGACTCTTCTTGATTAGCTCAAGGTAACTGTATACTTGGTCCTGACGTTTCCAATGCTTGGCCAGTTCTTTTTCCAATTTCAGTACATCCTACTGCCTGTGGAAGACTGCTCCAAATATTACATACTCTGCTGCTGAAGGAGATTTTTCTAACTTCTAATCTGCATCTTTCTTTAAATAATTTGTATATATGTCCTCTGGTGTTCTTGGAATTTAAATGTCTGAGATCTTTGGGTCATATCTGCCACTGATTATTTTATGTGTCTCTATCATATCTCCTCTGCTCCTTTCTATACATAAGAGTAGGAAGTTGAAGTCTGTACATTCTTGCTTGGTATGATAATTTTTCTAAGCCTGGTATTAACTTTCTTGCTCTCCTTTGTACGTTTTCTATCATCTTAATGTGATACTGGAATCTCAGTCTGATTATCCCGAGCATTGAGTTAGCCATGTTAACTTTGTCGCTTATATGTTTCTCAAAAGATAACATATTATCTATTAATTATTACACCCACATCCCTTTCCACCGAGGAATATTCCATAGGTCTATTGTTGTGATTTAGACTATAACGTTGCTTATCAATTTTGAAGCTTCCTATTCCCATGGTTTTGCATTTCTCTGGATGAAATTTGAGAAGCCATTTTTCTGATCAGTTTCTTATGAGGTGTAAGTCTCCGCAATCTGTATCTTAAAATATGCCTTTGAAAATCTTGGTATCATCGGCGTACATATATATTTCGCTACCTTGCTTCAGTGATTCTGGCAGATCGTTTATGTACAAAACAAATAATAACAAATAACTAAGAAATTGAAAAAAGCAACCCACTGTTATTTGCAACCCCATTAAATGACTCCATCCACCACTGTGCTAACAAAATTGATTGCATTTAAAATTTACTTTAAAACGTGCAACACAATTAGAAAATCAAGGAAGAAGATTAGTGTTAAGTCACATTGTTATGATATCTTGAATACTTCCATCTGGCCAGCGTTTCATAAGACTGTTGTGATACATTTCTGTGCAGATCTAAATGATGAGTTTTTATAGACAATCAACGGTGCAGTTTACACAGACCCACAGATAAACCTGACTGCTTGGTTTTGTAATTTGTAATTTCCAGAGAGAACACTTTTACAGGCTATGAATTTAAGATGATTGAGTAGCCAATTGTTGATATCACATGACCATGATAGAGTTGGCTGAGTGCCATATCTATAACAGCTAAATGAGAATAGGTGCTTAAGTTTAATCTTAAGGAAGTCCTTTTTTGTCAGTCGTTGGATTTGCCCATTAAGGGTAAGAGTAAGTTTTCAGAAATATTTGATACCAAATTACTTCAGGCAGTCCTCATATTTGACATTACTGCCATTGATGCTAAATTTCACATTGCTACCTGATACATGTATTTCAGTTTCCTGCCAGTGCTAAAGGATGGGAGTTGATTACAGTGAAACCAAGGAGAAATCAGCCTGCTCAAAGTCAATTCCCAGTTAAAGTCAACGGCTCTCTTCAATCCTGCTATTTTTCCCTTTCTATTTCATTGTATTTATTTATATTATAAAGATTATAAAGTTAACTGTATCGCAATAGCAGTCCTCTTGAAGTCAATGGGTAGACTAGCAGCATGAAGATTAAATAGAAAGAAAAATGAGCACTGGGAGAAGCACATATGCACATTGGATATGCCTTCACATGTTATGCTTGTTTGTATGCTGTGTCATAATTGTGTAGCCTTCACTTACATGACTTAGAACCTTCTGCTGGTGGGGTCACCTGATCTCACAGCTTCAGCAGTTCTCCTTATTTTTGTAAATGTCATCCAATTTCATCTGTTCTGTGCACAATCTCTTAGTTTTTCTGAAGTTGATCAGTCTTTTCAGGTCGTTATTCAATGTTACTGGGAATTTTGTTGCTGGTCTTCCTTTAGGACTTTCAACATTATCCATGAAATAGAACGCTTTGTGTACGGGAATTTCAGAGCTGCACCTCAAAATGTGTCCAAAAAGGTTCAATCTAACTTGTGTAGCCTGATGTGTATAATAAATGCGCTTTGCCTCAAGTGCTACAACCCATGCATAGATTACAGTCAGCTAATGACTCATGACCTGTCCCACAAAGGCCTAGGTCTACTGTCCAGTCTATTACTATTGAACTCAAAGAAATTATGTGAGCAGAGTGTTTTGTGCATAGTCTAACTTAATAGTTAATAGACCTAGTTGAGATGCTGCAATAATGTGCAATGGTTAGCTCATTAACATGTTTTATATATTAGCTACAACGGCAACACTATTTTTGGTTTCACTTAAGGAGGGAATTTCTTAAAAAAGGAAAAACAGAAGATAAATTAACTGATAAAGAAAGATGAGGAAGCTATTGAAATCTGCCTTTTGGAAGAATTAAACATATACAGAATTCTTTTCTGAAGTTTGTAAGATTCATCATCCACTGTATAACGAAAAAACTAAACCACTAAGATCCAGAGGGCTTTTGTGCATTAGATGTAGAGCAAAACAATAAAGATGGTTTTCCAGTCTGTCCAAAATTTGCATTCTAAACACAAAAAGGTTTGCCTTCATGAATGCTTATCTTGGGAAAAAATATCTTCTTGCTTCTTTATCTAATGATGTGCTCTTGTATATCTTCGTGAAATTAAACTGGGTCATTTATTTAATATATTACTAATATTGAACCAATGTATCTGTTGAATGTGGATGGAATTGATGCTTGTATGAGTAATCGTGAAACAAAATTTTTTTTGAACAAATACAATATTATATTTTCTTATCTTCATTTCTAAAAGAAGTCAAAATATCTCCCCCCTTACCTCCCATTTTCAACTTCCTGAATCAAATTGCAACTCCTTCCCTCGAATTTAAATAAGTTTTACTGGGGTCATCTGACAATAGATATTACACTATATAAATATTATACTGACACATATTGCAACAAAATGTCTACATCCCTTCAATACGCTTTATGTCAACCTTGTTTAAAGTCATCACTTTTTTTTGGTCCCAAGGTCTTGACTTAAAAGCAAGTTCTACTATAGAGACTTAAATATCTTCCAACTACTCGAGCCGAGCAACAAAACCACAACAAGAATAAAAAAATGTTTTAAAAAACCAACCTAATATCCACAATATTTTCAAGTTGATCCGAAATCTTTTTGGACACATGCGATGCCTCCTCTCCAGCATAGTGACTGCAATTTACATAGAAGAGAAAACCAAACCATGAAAATGACACATAAATAAGTTCATCAAAATTCACTCATATAAAGATGCACAATTATAAACTGGCTTAATTTTTCGGTGAGGGATCACTATATGAATGTGTCCAAAGGGTATAAAAATAATGATAATAATAATAATATATAATGATAATGATGATGTTGATGGTGATGGTGATGGTGATGATGATGATGATAACTAATAAAATAAGAATATTATATTTCTATTGTGCCTATCCAAACTCACCCTCCTAACCTGCAAACAAACAAAAATTACACAAACGAAGAAACAAAAACAAAAAAACAAACAAACAAAAAAAACAAAACAAAACAAAAACAAAAATCATCTAGAGACATGAAAGATGAAAACAAAGATAACCATTTCATTACTTTGCAAGCATTGTTGTGTAGGTGTCTGCATTTTTTTCCCGTTCTTTATTTTTCCTCACAGCAGGGAAAATGTCTTTCCTGACTTTCATCAACTCCTCTGTGCTATGGAAAGACAGTTTGAGATAGGATCTCTTCAGGCCGACCAGATGGTTATGCTGTGAAAAGAATGAATCAATGATTGCATCAAGCTGTGAAAAGAATGAATCAATGATTACTTCAGGCTGTGAAAAGAAGGAATCAATGATTGCTTCAAACTGTTAAAAGAATGAATCAATGATTGCTTCAAACTGTTAAAAGAATGAACCAATGATTGCTTCAAACTGTTAAAAGAATGAATCAATGATTGCTTCAAACTGTTAAAAGAATGAATCAATGATTGCTTCAAACTGTTAAAAGAATGAATCAATGATTGCTTCAAACTGTTAAAAGAATGAATCAATGATTGCT
>JBBPDF010384524.1:0-10982 GCA_037974715.1 Lomanotus vermiformis | reverse complement strand
GGAGACAGAGGCAGAGATGAAAAAAAAGAAGAAGACATGGGTCCAGCTGGAAAGAATGGCCAAAGACAGGAGGGAGTACAAACATAATAAAATAAAAGTAGTTTCTTGGACTCAATACTTGTAAGTTTTCAAATTGATTTGCAAAAGAGGGAGGCCCCGTATGACATGGAAAGGGGAGACAGAGGCAGAGATGAAAAAAAAGAAGAAGACATGGGTCCAGCTGGAAAGAATGGCCAAAGACAGGAGGGAGTGGAAAGCTGTTGATGGCCAATGGCCAATGCTCCATGGGGAGGTGAGAGGCAAAGAAGATTCAGTGTAAAAACCGTGAATTTTGTTAATTGAACTATTTGCACACATCGAGTCAGTTTGCAATTTTTGTTCTTTTGATATTTTTTAATCAATTTGACTCTCATTTCTTTCTGGGTTTTTTTCCTTCCACCTTTCATCCTTTGTATTGTGCGTTTTTATGTAACCCGTATAGTTACCATGAAATATGCTTTCAATGAGTCTGAGACTGCTAGTGGCTCTACAATTTTTAAAAATAATTAAAATCTTCACAATAAAATTAAATCTGTCTTTAAAAATTTGTAGGTTAAGTTTTAGTAGCCCTTTTGATTTGAGTTTAACACATAGCCCAAGTTTCTTTAATTAAGACATGATTGGGTCTCTGAGTATGAATATCTGGGTAGTTTTGAGGGCTGATTTAGCATTTTCACAACAACAAAAAAAAAAAAAAGAAAACAAAAAAAATTACTTTTATTCATTTTTCATCAGTAATGTCACAGCCATTTCCACCCAATGTTATTGTCTTTCGCAACTCTTCCGGAAGAGTCGGAAGTCTTACGCTTGTATAGTTGCATCACACTCCTTGACAGGTTCATCCAATGCTCTAGAAATGTAAGTGGGGCCCAAAAAACAATAAGCGGCTAGCCAATTATATTGACTGGATTCAAATTAAGCCCTTGGCGCATGCCTGGGCTTGCTTTTTTAATTAAATTGTGCAACAACTTCAGTCAGTCTTTCGACAACCGCCAAGGAGTGAACATCAGATGCTACATTGAAAATTGAATATGCACCTACAGCCCTATGGATTGTTTTTCACGCTGCGATAACCCCTGTTTATTTCGGATTAAGTGGGTGCAAATCTAGTTGTGTTAATCTTCAGGCTCTAAGGTAAGGTTATATAACAATAAGTTTGGGCTAGGATTATTTTTTTCACAGCAGACAGAACCCTACAGAGATATGAATTATAAGTGTGTATATAAAATTTAAGAGGGGGGGGGGGTAAGGAGGAGTGTCTCTCCCACCTAACATCGCAAAATTAGATACAAAAGAGGGGGGAATACAACAGAACCTCTCCTGACGGGTGTCAGTCACGGGAAGCCAAACAAACCCCCATCTTGCCAACCCCTCCCCCCCCCCCCCTTCCTTTTCAGACATATTGCAGTATCATGATCTTCCCACCATCACCATCCACTCTCCGCCACGCCCGAGTCCAAATAGCCTCGAACAGTCTCCAGTGATTATTCGGACTCGAGTCCGAATAGCCGCAGCCTTATTTTTAATCACATTTCCAAACATGTCTTCTGAAAGATTTGGTTGTAAGGCAAGATTCAGTACCATTATGAGTGTACATTCCAGTGACAGTGCCACCAGATTTGGTAGATATATGAATTATCTTCAACCTACCTTTCAGCCAGTCAGCAACTTCATTTTCCAGCCAAAGTTCAAATTGTATTTGATTGAAATATGAAGCCATTTTGAACCAAGCACAACTGTTGTCATAAATTCAAGACACAGGAAGAAATTAAGAAATTAGATCTAGAATCTAGATCTACATCTACTAGATCTAGATATAGATCTCTAGGTTGTGTCGAGGCCTACACACTAGTAGATCTATACAGGCTGATCTAGCTCTATCGTCTGCTAGTAAGTTGAAGGCCAAGTGGCCTGTCTGAGTCTTGGTTGCAATTCTCGCTCTGTTCTCTCTCACAAAACGGCTATTCAATGTCCCAGCTTAACAACATACTACATGAGAAAAGCAAAGCTAAAAGGCAACAAAAATTATACAATTATATTTAGATCTAGACATCTATCTCGTCGGAATCTCAAGTTAAATCATGATTCTATCATGATAACTCAGATAACGCCCAACCAGGATGTTGACACTCAGTTCTAGGTTCCAGCTGAGGTTCTAAACTGCAGAGACTACAAGCGAGGCCTCACAACAAGTAGGCTACAAGTACATGGGGCCAGACAACACGAACTTCCATATTATACTTCGATCTCCTACACACTCCTATACAGGGTTCATATATGTATACTTTTAGGCTGGTCCAGTAGTGTTCCACCAAACAAGACGATTTACGTATTGTAAATGAAAGGACGGATAAAGTTTATATTATGTATTATTTGTCGAAAAGGTCTATAGAAGGAGATAGAGGAAGAAGAGTGGAAAGCGATTACGAAAAAGGTGAAGAAGAGGAAGGAGGAAAGGATGAGGAAGAAGAAGAGGAAGAAGATGAGGATGAGGATGAGAAGAATGACATAAAGATAAATAAGAGTAGGTAGAGAAAAGAAGGAGGCGGGGTAGGGGAAGGGGGAGATGAAAAAGAATTAGGAAAAGAAGGAATACACCACTCTAATCATCACAATAATATGTGTCTAAAATGCATTATCTTTCAAAGAAAGTCTGGTAAAAAGTAAAAACTGAATTTGTCGTTGTTTTATCTAAAGGTTAGTTCGAATGGTTTTTTGTTTCGTGCTCTAGCAAGCCTTGGCTCTAGTAGATCAAACATGTGCAGACTGAAATTGGAAACGAATTAAAATTTGGATTTGGACCGGTAACAAGCAGTTTGCATTTTGATTTAGCGTTAGAGCATAGAAACTATGGGTTGGAGCCTTGGTTGGAGGCATATGAGTGTGCGTATGTGTGTTGGTGTGTGGTGTCTATATTATAATGCATGCAGTGTACTGTGTATATATAGCCTTATTGCAATTGAATGTTTTGCGCTTAACTATCCTTTTTATTTAAGTAGGATGGAATATCATCATCATCATCATCATCCTCCTCCTCGTCGTCGTCGTCCTCCTTGTCATCCTCATCATCATCATCATCATCATCATCCCCCTCCTCCTCCCCCTCCTCCTCCTCCTCATCATCCTCATCCTCCTCCTCCTCATCATCATCATCATCATCACCTTCATCTTTATTTAAAAAAAAAGGAAATAGGCCATATTATTATGCTTCCGTGGTTCTACAGAATTATAATGCATGTAATTAGCGATATCTTCTTAGAACTAAATCAGACGAGGTAGTCTACGAAATGGATAAAACACGATCAGCGCTCTTCATCTTTTGAAGACTAGTCAAGTCTTCCTGCTTTCGACCTTCATGTCCAACCATCAACAATGTCGTCCCTAGTCTGCAAACTCAGGCCGGTTGCTGGAGTGTTATACAACTCAAGAAAACTTACTCCAATTAAGACACTCTCTCGAAATGCTGGAACGTACGTCTTCAAACTGCTCTTTGCCTTTATTTATTTCTGGTTTATGCTTACATCCCTTAAGATTTAGATATAGATCTAGCTCTAGTATTTTGTTCATTCGGATGTTTCATGTATTCAATCAATTCAATGTATTGAATTGTAAATCATGTTTTGTTTTTTTATTCTCTAACTTACTCTAAGCCTAAGGATCTCTAAGATAGAATCTAGATCTAGATTTAGATCTAAATCTACAGCGGAGTCTGCCTAAAAAAGAACACACTTTTATTAAGTGAACAATCAGTTGAAGTGAATGATACTCTTTGGTCCTGATTGAAACTCTAGACCTATTACTATTTGATTGTACAGTAGTGCTCAACTACAACGGCACCCGCTATAGCATAGCGGGACCATCCCTTCAGTGGGACCCTACTGGAATCCCCGTTTTCTTCTCTATGTAAACTCTGTTACCTATGCATGGATTTAACGGGACTAGTTCCGACGTGCAGAGGTCCAAACATGGATACAGCGGGAGAAATTCAATTGAATGACACTTTTAAGGGGGAAAATGAAGCAAGGTGACATAATTTAGCCCCCCAATCCCCGGTACCGGTAAGCACCGTGTGCTTTTTTTTGTGCCTGGGATTTGTTGGCGGGATCAGAAAGGCGTATGTGTGTATGGAGAGGGGTGGGGGTGGCTTTCAGCTGTGCGCACCGTTTGCAGCTAGGCCCAGGCGGGTAGGAGAGAGGAGGGAGATGTAGTAATAACCAACCACAGCGTTCCCCATCATCACTGCATATTTGTTCTTATTTTTATTATTCTCGAGATCCGTGGTTGGGCCCACTCGAAACTGCTAGAAGTAGAAGCGTGCTGACAGTGACAGAGTTCCTAGACCGCTATCGAAGCCGTACAAGTACAAAGCTTGTTACTTTGGTCGAGATGTGGTATGTGGAGAAAAGCATTGCTTAAAAGTAAAAGAAGAAGTGCTTTCGATGCAGTTGGTCTCGATCGTAGACGCCCATACTCATACTTCGCGCATCCACTTCTATTTATAGGTTCACTTGTCTAGTCTAGATAGATCTACATATAGTTCTACAAGACAAGAAAAAATGGCCAACGCCTACAACGGAATTTTTCCTCTGGAAGTCCCGTTGCAGCCGTGTTCTACTGTATTATTATTCTTGCTGTTATTATTACAAGTATTATTTTATTTTTTATTAAAATTAAAAATCTCTCTCTATTGAAATTTCCAACAGAAAGTATAGTATAGTGTATTACATAATCGTAATCAGCACCTCAAAATTAGCAACAGCAATCTGCATTTTGACTACTTTAGATGCATTTATCTTTTAACACTTCCATTTCCGAAAATGTCCCATCTTTCCTTCCCTGAACAGCATGGCGCCAATATCAATTTTTGATTGTCACTGTGCAGCGCTGATCTGTTGCAAGCACTGGATGTCACTGGACAGTCAAGTACCTGTAGTAGTAATCTCAGATGTAGTTACCTTACACACCACACGCAAACACATGTGGACAGACATACCTTTCACTACTTTAATTTACATCTACAGCCTTTTCTTTTAGTATTAGAACTAAGTTACCCGGTACCTAATTTTGTACAATGGAAGTGGAAGACGAGAAGCTTATTTGAGAAGTGTACAACTTTAACGCCATCATTGAAAGTAAAGTTTTTTCTTTTAATAAATGATTAGCACCTGGCGGCAACTTTTAATTGCAGCACCAAATTGCAGGCTTGGTCTACAAATTTCAAGCAGTGGAGGATCCAATTGCAAAGGACGTTCATTCGGTACAGAGGGACGGTACAGAGGGACGAGGGGATTTCATATCCCATAACATCCACGATTGGACCTCAGTGACAAGGAATTGTACATGTACCATAACGGACTATTCCCTAGTTTAATTGGGGTATAAAAGATGTGACATTGGACTGGAGCAGCAAATCAATCAGAAATATAGAGCTATCATATATATATTATATACATGTATATAATATATATATGATAGCTCTATATTTCTGATTGATTTGCTGCTCCAGTCCAATGTCACATCTTTTATACCCCAATTAAACTAGGGAATAGTCCGTTATGGTACATGTACAATTCCTTGTCACTGAGGTCCAATCGTGGATGTTATGGGATATGAAATCCCCTCGTCCCTCTGTACCGTCCCTCTGTACCGAATGAACGTCCTTTGCAATTGGATCCTCCACTGCTTGAAATTTGTAGACCAAGCCTGCAATTTGGTGCTGCAATTAAAAGTTGCCGCCAGGTGCTAATCATTTATTAAAAGAAAAAACTTTACTTTCAATGATGGCGTTAAAGTTGTACACTTCTCAAATAAGCTTCTCGTCTTCCACTTCCATTGTACAAAATTAGGTACCGGGTAACTTAGTTCTAATACTAAAAGAAAAGGCTGTAGATGTAAATTAAAGTAGTGAAAGGTATGTCTGTCCACATGTGTTTGCGTGTGGTGTGTAAGGTAACTACATCTGAGATTACTACTACAGGTACTTGACTGTCCAGTGACATCCAGTGCTTGCAACAGATCAGCGCTGCACAGTGACAATCAAAAATTGATATTGGCGCCATGCTGTTCAGGGAAGGAAAGATGGGACATTTTCGGAAATGGAAGTGTTAAAAGATAAATGCATCTAAAGTAGTCAAAATGCAGATTGCTGTTGCTAATTTTGAGGTGCTGATTACGATTATGTAATACACTATACTATACTTTCTGTTGGAAATTTCAATAGAGAGAGATTTTTAATTTTAATAAAAAATAAAATAATACTTGTAATAATAACAGCAAGAATAATAATACAGTAGAACACGGCTGCAACGGGACTTCCAGAGGAAAAATTCCGTTGTAGGCGTTGGCCATTTTTTCTTGTCTTGTAGAACTATATGTAGATCTATCTAGACTAGACAAGTGAACCTATAAATAGAAGTGGATGCGCGAAGTATGAGTATGGGCGTCTACGATCGAGACCAACTGCATCGAAAGCACTTCTTCTTTTACTTTTAAGCAATGCTTTTCTCCACATACCACATCTCGACCAAAGTAACAAGCTTTGTACTTGTACGGCTTCGATAGCGGTCTAGGAACTCTGTCACTGTCAGCACGCTTCTACTTCTAGCAGTTTCGAGTGGGCCCAACCACGGATCTCGAGAATAATAAAAATAAGAACAAATATGCAGTGATGATGGGGAACGCTGTGGTTGGTTATTACTACATCTCCCTCCTCTCTCCTACCCGCCTGGGCCTAGCTGCAAACGGTGCGCACAGCTGAAAGCCACCCCCACCCCTCTCCATACACACATACGCCTTTCTGATCCCGCCAACAAATCCCAGGCACAAAAAAAAGCACACGGTGCTTACCGGTACCGGGGATTGGGGGGCTAAATTATGTCACCTTGCTTCATTTTCCCCCTTAAAAGTGTCATTCAATTGAATTTCTCCCGCTGTATCCATGTTTGGACCTCTGCACGTCGGAACTAGTCCCGTTAAATCCATGCATAGGTAACAGAGTTTACATAGAGAAGAAAACGGGGATTCCAGTAGGGTCCCACTGAAGGGATGGTCCCGCTATGCTATAGCGGGTGCCGTTGTAGTTGAGCACTACTGTACAATCAAATAGTAATAGGTCTAGAGTTTCAATCAGGACCAAAGAGTATCATTCACTTCAACTGATTGTTCACTTAATAAAAGTGTGTTCTTTTTTAGGCAGACTCCGCTGTAGATTTAGATCTAAATCTAGATCTAGATTCTATCTTAGAGATCCTTAGGCTTAGAGTAAGTTAGAGAATAAAAAAACAAAACATGATTTACAATTCAATACATTGAATTGATTGAATACATGAAACATCCGAATGAACAAAATACTAGAGCTAGATCTATATCTAAATCTTAAGGGATGTAAGCATAAACCAGAAATAAATAAAGGCAAAGAGCAGTTTGAAGACGTACGTTCCAGCATTTCGAGAGAGTGTCTTAATTGGAGTAAGTTTTCTTGAGTTGTATAACACTCCAGCAACCGGCCTGAGTTTGCAGACTAGGGACGACATTGTTGATGGTTGGACATGAAGGTCGAAAGCAGGAAGACTTGACTAGTCTTCAAAAGATGAAGAGCGCTGATCGTGTTTTATCCATTTCGTAGACTACCTCGTCTGATTTAGTTCTAAGAAGATATCGCTAATTACATGCATTATAATTCTGTAGAACCACGGAAGCATAATAATATGGCCTATTTCCTTTTTTTTTAAATAAAGATGAAGGTGATGATGATGATGATGATGAGGAGGAGGAGGATGAGGATGATGAGGAGGAGGAGGAGGGGGAGGAGGAGGGGGATGATGATGATGATGATGATGATGAGGATGACAAGGAGGACGACGACGACGAGGAGGAGGATGATGATGATGATGATGATATTCCATCCTACTTAAATAAAAAGGATAGTTAAGCGCAAAACATTCAATTGCAATAAGGCTATATATACACAGTACACTGCATGCATTATAATATAGACACCACACACCAACACACATACGCACACTCATATGCCTCCAACCAAGGCTCCAACCCATAGTTTCTATGCTCTAACGCTAAATCAAAATGCAAACTGCTTGTTACCGGTCCAAATCCAAATTTTAATTCGTTTCCAATTTCAGTCTGCACATGTTTGATCTACTAGAGCCAAGGCTTGCTAGAGCACGAAACAAAAAACCATTCGAACTAACCTTTAGATAAAACAACGACAAATTCAGTTTTTACTTTTTACCAGACTTTCTTTGAAAGATAATGCATTTTAGACACATATTATTGTGATGATTAGAGTGGTGTATTCCTTCTTTTCCTAATTCTTTTTCATCTCCCCCTTCCCCTACCCCGCCTCCTTCTTTTCTCTACCTACTCTTATTTATCTTTATGTCATTCTTCTCATCCTCATCCTCATCTTCTTCCTCTTCTTCTTCCTCATCCTTTCCTCCTTCCTCTTCTTCACCTTTTTCGTAATCGCTTTCCACTCTTCTTCCTCTATCTCCTTCTATAGACCTTTTCGACAAATAATACATAATATAAACTTTATCCGTCCTTTCATTTACAATACGTAAATCGTCTTGTTTGGTGGAACACTACTGGACCAGCCTAAAAGTATACATATATGAACCCTGTATAGGAGTGTGTAGGAGATCGAAGTATAATATGGAAGTTCGTGTTGTCTGGCCCCATGTACTTGTAGCCTACTTGTTGTGAGGCCTCGCTTGTAGTCTCTGCAGTTTAGAACCTCAGCTGGAACCTAGAACTGAGTGTCAACATCCTGGTTGGGCGTTATCTGAGTTATCATGATAGAATCATGATTTAACTTGAGATTCCGACGAGATAGATGTCTAGATCTAAATATAATTGTATAATTTTTGTTGCCTTTTAGCTTTGCTTTTCTCATGTAGTATGTTGTTAAGCTGGGACATTGAATAGCCGTTTTGTGAGAGAGAACAGAGCGAGAATTGCAACCAAGACTCAGACAGGCCACTTGGCCTTCAACTTACTAGCAGACGATAGAGCTAGATCAGCCTGTATAGATCTACTAGTGTGTAGGCCTCGACACAACCTAGAGATCTATATCTAGATCTAGTAGATGTAGATCTAGATTCTAGATCTAATTTCTTAATTTCTTCCTGTGTCTTGAATTTATGACAACAGTTGTGCTTGGTTCAAAATGGCTTCATATTTCAATCAAATACAATTTGAACTTTGGCTGGAAAATGAAGTTGCTGACTGGCTGAAAGGTAGGTTGAAGATAATTCATATATCTACCAAATCTGGTGGCACTGTCACTGGAATGTACACTCATAATGGTACTGAATCTTGCCTTACAACCAAATCTTTCAGAAGACATGTTTGGAAATGTGATTAAAAATAAGGCTGCGGCTATTCGGACTCGAGTCCGAATAATCACTGGAGACTGTTCGAGGCTATTTGGACTCGGGCGTGGCGGAGAGTGGATGGTGATGGTGGGAAGATCATGATACTGCAATATGTCTGAAAAGGAAGGGGGGGGGGGGGAGGGGTTGGCAAGATGGGGGTTTGTTTGGCTTCCCGTGACTGACACCCGTCAGGAGAGGTTCTGTTGTATTCCCCCCTCTTTTGTATCTAATTTTGCGATGTTAGGTGGGAGAGACACTCCTCCTTACCCCCCCCCCCTCTTAAATTTTATATACACACTTATAATTCATATCTCTGTAGGGTTCTGTCTGCTGTGAAAAAAATAATCCTAGCCCAAACTTATTGTTATATAACCTTACCTTAGAGCCTGAAGATTAACACAACTAGATTTGCACCCACTTAATCCGAAATAAACAGGGGTTATCGCAGCGTGAAAAACAATCCATAGGGCTGTAGGTGCATATTCAATTTTCAATGTAGCATCTGATGTTCACTCCTTGGCGGTTGTCGAAAGACTGACTGAAGTTGTTGCACAATTTAATTAAAAAAGCAAGCCCAGGCATGCGCCAAGGGCTTAATTTGAATCCAGTCAATATAATTGGCTAGCCGCTTATTGTTTTTTGGGCCCCACTTACATTTCTAGAGCATTGGATGAACCTGTCAAGGAGTGTGATGCAACTATACAAGCGTAAGACTTCCGACTCTTCCGGAAGAGTTGCGAAAGACAATAACATTGGGTGGAAATGGCTGTGACATTACTGATGAAAAATGAATAAAAGTAATTTTTTTTGTTTTCTTTTTTTTTTTTTTGTTGTTGTGAAAATGCTAAATCAGCCCTCAAAACTACCCAGATATTCATACTCAGAGACCCAATCATGTCTTAATTAAAGAAACTTGGGCTATGTGTTAAACTCAAATCAAAAGGGCTACTAAAACTTAACCTACAAATTTTTAAAGACAGATTTAATTTTATTGTGAAGATTTTAATTATTTTTAAAAATTGTAGAGCCACTAGCAGTCTCAGACTCATTGAAAGCATATTTCATGGTAACTATACGGGTTACATAAAAACGCACAATACAAAGGATGAAAGGTGGAAGGAAAAAAACCCAGAAAGAAATGAGAGTCAAATTGATTAAAAAATATCAAAAGAACAAAAATTGCAAACTGACTCGATGTGTGCAAATAGTTCAATTAACAAAATTCACGGTTTTTACACTGAATCTTCTTTGCCTCTCACCTCCCCATGGAGCATTGGCCATTGGCCATCAACAGCTTTCCACTCCCTCCTGTCTTTGGCCATTCTTTCCAGCTGGACCCATGTCTTCTTCTTTTTTTTCATCTCTGCCTCTGTCTCCCCTTTCCATGTCATACGGGGCCTCCCTCTTTTGCAAATCAATTTGAAAACTTACAAGTATTGAGTCCAAGAAACTACTTTTATTTTATTATGTTTGTACTCCCTCCTGTCTTTGGCCATTCTTTCCAGCTGGACCCATGTCTTCTTCTTTTTTTTCATCTCTGCCTCTGTCTCC
>JBBPDF010383419.1:0-11005 GCA_037974715.1 Lomanotus vermiformis | reverse complement strand
CAGACTATGAAATGTACGGCGTGAGACAGTTTCGAGGCACTGAGCGACCGATCTCGCTGGATTAACATGGTGCGAATGGGGGCCAGCCGACAAGTGACATATCTCTCACTAACTATCTCCACTAATACTCGACTTTCGATGCCCGAAGCTCTAAGGTAAACAGAAAACAAAATAATAGGTGAGACTTCAGGAACAACACTAAAGTAAAAGATTACGATATATGTATTATATCATATTATTTTATGTTCTCTATAATTTCATTCATTTTCAGTATTACTGACCTGATCATCGTGTATTACAAATGTATATCATGTACCATGAAGAGTTGTGACTATGGATGAAGATATCAATTTCGACCTTCAATTTGATGATGATGATGATGATGACTGCCTATTGGTGGAGGCAGTTGATTCATCAGAAGCAGATGTACAAATGCTGACGAAACCATCTCATTCCAGAATTAATGAAGGTAATCATGTATTTATTTAATGTTTATGAAATGACTTTCCATTGACTTATAAATGTGCCTCTAAGATGTCTCCTCTATGTCCTTCTTAAGTTTAAGTTACTATATTTACAGTTGCAAATTTATGTCTGTGCAGCCTTTCTTGATATGATAATTTTTCTAAGCCTGGTTTATCTTTGTTGCTCTCCTTTGCATGTTTTCTATCATTTTAATTTGTTTTTTCAAAAGTAGATTCCATAGTGCATTTGTGTATTCTAAATGAGGTCTAACAAAGCCAACAAACAAAGATTTAAAAAGACTTTACAAGTCTAGATACTGGAATGTTTGTCTGATTAACCCATGCATTGAGTTAGTCTTGTTTATTTTGTATGTCATATGTTTCTCAAAAGACAGCTTATTGTCTAATATTACACCCACAACATCCGTAGAGGAGTATTTCATTGGGACATGAAAAAAAAGGCTAGACATAAATATGTATGATAGAACCAGACATTCTCATTGGAAATTCAATATAATTTCACACAGAGGTTATATGACCTGTTTTTAATAAGTATGTGAAACCATTGAACTGATTTAGAAACCTGCCAGAATGTCAAAGGTTAACCCAAAAAGCCACAACGTGGATTTTGAAAAATAAAAAGCCATTCGCATTGTCAAATCGTCAGGAGTTCAGCTGGATCCTCCACATAGACTTATAATAGATCACAGATGCTTTCTCCTATTTTTAAAAATATGTATCTTAAAGTCTTTCTGACAATTTTTATAAAACTTTTCATTTTTGCTTTCACTTTCCTTTTTGTGAAATGGTGAACTCTTTGTCTATAGTCATTTTTAAAGAAAGGAATTCATAAATTCATAACTTGCATTAATGGCATAGGGACTAGGGCAGCCAATCCTCCTTAGCTATTAAATAAATGTTATTGTCGATTTGATTCTAGATCTAGAAGCAATGATTAGGTCTAAATCTAATTGTAAATCCATCTGAATTGAATCACAACAAGATAGGAAGTATGATAGAGAAGTAAACTTCAAATTTCAAATGTGAACATTTGTAAAATCATATTTATCAATTACAATCTGATTTAATTATACAAAGTTATACGATTATTATGGTTAATGCTGTCTGTTTCTCACAGTCATATGTCATAACTGCGAGCGTAGCCTAAAGAACACAATTAAACATAACATATGTAGAAGGTCACGAAGTGTAATTTTTTGCCATTTTGAGGTGGATATATTCAAACTATATAGCTTTGTCATTAATCTACCTTCATAAGACTTTACATGCTTGCTTCTATTGTTTTATACTAGATGTATCCTAATTTTCATGCAAATTCATTGAATGATATATATGTATTATATTCTTTTTGCACAGAGCCTTTGTCAGATAGAGATGAAGAGGAAGGAAATATTTCAATTGGTTGCGATCCTCTTGATGAGCAGGTTGTTCAGCTTCCATCTCAGAAAGATCCATCAGGTTTTGATAGGCATTCAGGACAACTATGGATCTATCCAACCAACTATCCAGTCAGGGACTACCAGTACAATATCGTTCAACAGGTCGGTAAAGCTATGCTTGATTTTAGGTACACACCAGGATGGAATTGTATAATACTTCCATGCTCATATGAATAGCTGCATATCCTTCTTACCACTGTAATTTTAACATGGTTTTAAAAATCAAAGGCATTGAATGAATGAGAAAAAATGTTTAAAATTCCATGGTAAAAGACATAACATATTATTCAAGATAACTCATTGACCTTTTGAATTAACTTTGTGGCAATATAACTAACAATCTTGATTGTTTGATGCGTTAGTTCATTTTATGACAGAACTTGTTCATTCCTTTTTATTTTCAAACTTTAATTCATTTTTTATAGGGTGCTTTATTTGTAGACATTTTTAATGATGAATAGTTTAAGGTACATTGGGTTGTTTCTTTGCTCTTGTTTTCATTAGATTGAGACACTAGCTAAATTCAGTCATTATGTAAGAAATGGAAAGGTTAGGGAAAAACAAGGTTTTTGCACTTCAGTTGATGACTTTTCAAAATCTTTCAGGCCTTGTTTCGAAATACCCTCGTGGTGCTGCCGACTGGTCTTGGCAAAACTTTTGTTGCAGCTGTTGTGATGTACAACTTGTATCGATGGTTCCCACAAGGCAAAGTGGTTTTCATGGCCCCAACTAAGCCGCTAGTCGCCCAGCAGATTCATGCATGTTATAATATCATGGGAATACCTAAAATTGATACCATAGAGATGACAGGTATTTCTCTTTTTTCATTTTAATCACATCATTTCATTAAAGGCTTTAAATGCTAATAGCAAAACATTTTGATTTGAATGTTTTGTGTGAAATCTTTGTTAGGTTTTATACTGATTTTACTCTCATTTATTTTTCTTTGTCCCTTTCAAATAGAGTAAATGTACATCTTAAACTTTGTAAATGGGTGCATATGTTTACATATGTGTATCATGTATGTATTATTTTATTAATTTTATGATGCAAGGTTACTGTTTGAAGTAAAATGGAGGGGCTCATCTTGTAACAAGAATTGAATTTTAAGAAAAGTAATATTTCTATCAGATAGTCTGCATATTAAAAGAAAATCCTTCTTACCAGGAAACATTCATCCCACTGTCCGTGAGAAAGCTTGGCGACAGAAAAGAGTGATCTTCCTGACCCCTCAGGTTATGACCAATGACATAAGCCGGGGTTCATGTTCTGCTAAAAGTATCAAATGTGTTGTCGTTGATGAGGCTCACAAAGCTCTTGGAAATCATGCTTATTGTCAGGTACATCTTAAATTCAATGTAGGAAATTAATGAGCACTGACAACTTTAAAATAAATCATACCATATCCCTTTGTCCTGTTTATTGTTATCATCCTCCCTCTTGATTTGATTCCCTCTTTTTATCCTTTTCATCTTGCCTTGTGCCCCCACCCCCACCCCCAATTCACAACCACTGCTCCTCCTCCAGATTTTCTCGGTCCTCCTCTTCCATTTTTTCTGTGTCTAAAGAAGATACAGTTATAAAGTCAGTATAGCCAAGATGAGTCACTTTTATAATATTTCCTGAAAGCCATGACTGCAATTATATCTTTTTAAGCCATGTAAGTACCAGGTGACAGTTTGAAACGAAAATAATGATGGTAGCATTTGAAAAAAAAAGGTGCTGTATTAAAGCTGTTGAGAAAAATATGGTGTTTGGTTTCAGGACATGGAGTTAGATATTTTGGTTTTAGAATATTCTAAGAGGATGCATGATGCATTTCTTCTTGTTCTCCATTATGTTGTGATTCAGTTTGATTTTTATTAATGACATACCTATAGGTGCTCTCTTTGTGTCATTGTGATTCCAGGTAATAAGAGAGCTCATCAACTTACAAGCGGACTTCAGGGTCTTGGCCCTGAGTGCTACTCCTGGAAGTGATCTGAAAGTATGTTCATTTAAAGGACTTTGCAATGATTTGCCATCTTTAGCACATTCTGAACAATTGTCCTTAAATTACAATTGGCTTGACTGACTCAGTCGTCCTACTTTGCAGCCTCGGCAGCCTTACATATTTTTGCTGAGAAGACCCTCCATTCCTGTCTGTCGATTACTTTCCTTTATTTTCATGTTATTCATCAGTATTAAATGTAAAACACAATGCAAAAGCACTATCCAGGACAATAATAGCATCATATTTTCTGCAGTATAATACTACCATATGTAATAACTGCACAGCTATTGGTACTGACCAACTTGCTGTCTTTTAAAGACCCGCCATAGATTTCAACGATTTTTCATTAAACAACATGTGTAGATGGGAATGGCTTGTTATGAAAGTTAGTGATTTTTTAGTCTACTTATATAACAAAAATGGCAAAGGACTATTGCATGTTGCTGTTATTGTAGAATAGAATTGAAGAAATTCTATTGAATTTCAGACATCTACTGCAAATTGAAATAATATTTCATTTCAAATAAGACAATCCTGTATTTGATAAATACATGTAATAATATGAATGATAGGAAATGTATTTTAAAACCTCAACAAGGCCACATCTTTTTAAGATTTTCTTTAAAAAAAAAAAAAGAAAATCAAGCGATATACGTCCCTGTAGGTTTTATCGTACATATACATTTATGAATAAGCAAAAATATGTTTACCATAGAACAAGGGTTCATTTCGATGAGTTATGTGTGATGGCTAAGAATTTAAAGTGACTAGATCATCATGTGTATTGTTTGAGGTAAATGAATTCTTGATAACGTTATTGAGATGTATGATTAATAATGCTTTTTTAAATATTTTGTTGTTTTTTTTTTCTTTTCAGGCAGTCCAGCAAGTAATGGCCAATCTTCTCATTTCCCATATTGAGCTACGATCAGAGGATTCTATTGATATTCGTCCTTACACCCATGAACGAAAAGTGGAAAAAATTGTTGTACCAATGGGAGAGGAACTTAGTGAAATTAGGCTGAAATATATACAAGTAACCAATTTAATGTTTCATCACAATAGTATTAATTTAATTTTTGAATGGGTTGTCTTTAAGGAATATTTAGCTCCGTTGTGGCGTGATCATACTTTAAAGAAATACTTTTTTTCTTAATTCCTGTTTCAGGGTGATAGTGATTTGTGTAAGTGTTAAAAGGTTTGTGAAAAAATATTTGAGATATCGGCCTGCAAAGTCAAATGGTTATTGTTCAAATTGTACCAGTTCAGGCAAATTTCCAGTTTTCCTGCTTCTTTATTCATAGTTTGTTGGGATCGGGCTCCCGATCCTAACAGCTTTCATCAATGCACAATAATCCTAGAGATCTTATGTATGCTTCTTACATGTTATCAATCTCTTTGCTGTTGAAGTCCGACTGGGTAAAATTTAAGTCCCGTCCAATGTCATAAGTTCTACGGTGATGGTAAGAAAGGGTAATTCAAAGGGTTGATACAGCTCAGAATGTAGTATTTCAGCTTGTTAGCATTGACAATCCAACGCAGTTCTAAATCCTTCTTTCACTTTTGTATCATCTTGCTTATTGGCTGTGACTTTGCTCAATTCAATTTCATGTGTTACGTCCGTCAACAGATAATGCAAATGGTGGTCCAGCGCCTTATCAGACAGAGAGTCCTCTACAACAGAGAGGCCACAAAGCTGTCCAAGTTTCTGATACTGAAAGCCAGAGATGAATACAGGCAGAATCCTCCTCAGAATCTTGAGGTAAGCATTTCATGTAGATGACTATTTCTTTGTTTATTTATGCTTTCTTTTTGGAAGTCAACCATTTTTATTGTAATAAAGAAGATCATACTATTTCCATAACATTGACTGTGTTTTTATATGTTTGGAGAAAATTTTATTGCTGATCTCTCAAAGCTGATAAATTTTCCATGATTCTTCATATTGTTTACTTCACTTTCCGTAATCTTGAATCTTCCATTATGTTTTACATGTATTACATTGTCCTTAATATGTTTTATTTTATTGGGGATCATGTCCTTTTTAATTTTATTTGTTCCATAAAGTCTCAATTTTTAAACAATGTATCTGTATTATAAACTCACTTAAGTCAATATGTTTGTAAACAAATTTTCCAAGCATATTTATTTAGGCCTTTGAACTTATATGAAGTCTTAACATTTTTGTCATTTGCATATGCTTTAGGAGAAAATAAAATGTTCAATATATAGTGTCACATCAAAATAATGAGAGCTCATTTAATCAGCCTCAGAGAATGTTTATTCTTTGAAAAATACAGTATAAGATTGCATTTTTCAATGGAATGTTTCAGCAATTCCCAATGCTTTATTTTTATTGCACTTTCATTAATCATCTTGAGCTTAAATCCACAATGCGTATCCAGTAATTTCAAGTATTTCTCTTGTTATTTATCACTTTCAGTCAGCTCAGTATGGGAACATTGAGGCTGACTTTGCTCTTGCTATGAGCATATATCATGGATTTGAACTTCTCCAACTTCATGGCTTGAGATCGCTCTATAATTTCCTCATGGGCATCAAATCAGGAGAGAAAGGTTATGGCCGCACTCGTAATGAGTTGACACGGTGTTCTCAGTTTAATGACATCATGGATGTTTTGTACTCTAAGTTTGCTTCTCAGAACGGAGTTAGGTATGTGCCATTGACATTCAGGAAAATAAACTTTAATGTGTTTTCACCATTGTTCACTCTATTTTTTTTGTTATTTTAATACCTTTTTACGATTATGGTAGACTTAATGTTTTCCAAACTGAAATAATTAATTGCTTTTACTATATTTGTTAGCTCTAATTTATAGACTGCTATTTCACATAATTTATGTCATGAATACAAAATATAAAAAAAACAAACAAAACAAAACAGCCCTAACATTAAATGGAATTTTGCACAGAAAGCCAGTTTGTATAATGTTAGTATAAATGCTTCTTTTACCTTTCAGAAACAAGCTAGATAAAGACAACAAAGTCATTGTTGGTCACCCAAAAATGCAACGTTTAGAGGAAGTTGTTCTTTCGCATTTCAAATCTTTTCAAGAGAGTAAGGAAGTTTCATTTGCAAAACATTAATTCTGCCTTGATCTTTTTTAGAACTATGCTATAATGTATTGGAAATAAGATTGTTTTGTAACAAAGACAAATTATTTTTGTAATATGACTTGTGTTAAATAAGTTGTAAAATGTGGAGATGAAATTTTTTATTTTTGTAAGGATATTTTTTTTAAATATTGAGAGTGCAAATAAAATTGCTGTAATAGTATGATGTTTGAAGAGGTTGAAATTTTTTATTTTTGTAAGGATATTTTAAAAAATATTGAATGTGCAAATAAAATTGCTGTAATGGTATGATGTATGAAGAGGGTTAAAACGACTATTTTGTTCAGCCCATCCAATATCATGTTGTCCCACCCAAACAAATTAATGATTTTATTCATATATTTGTCCAGAAAATGTGGATACGAGAGTGATGATTTTCAGTCAATATCGTGACAGCGTGGAGGAAATCCGCAGCATTCTGGATCAACATCGACCTTTAATCAAAGTCATTGCGTTTATTGGTCAGTCATCCAATGGGAAAATTACAAAGGGATACACTCAGAAGGAGCAACTCAAAGTATGTTGACTAGTTTTGCTACCTTTAATCTCTTCTTTTCCTTTCTCCCCTTTCTCCTGTTTTTTTCATCTTTGTTATCAACTTTATTTAATTTTTTAAAACATTTTACGTAGCCATTGCTTGTTATATGTGGATATGATTTACAGTTGCATGGCATCTTCCTTTAAGAGACCTCATAAGGTGTGGTAATTTGGCAGATCTTTTTTTTTTTTGTGTCCATTTTACAATTTTTTATCAAAGATTATTTCAATGAAGAAAGTCAATGTCTTGCCAACTTGACCTTTGCAGTGCCATAAGCCAATACATCGGGATGAGCATGATTTAAATCAGGCTCGTACAAAAAAATTAATGATTTGAGCCTAATATGAGCTAATGGCAGTCAAGTATTTAAAGCATGCTTGTGACGATATATCATCAATCGGCAATGAAAGGGTTAAGTCAGGTTTTTATATAGTTTATGAGAAAAACAGTTAAAAAGGTGACTCTCAACCTGGCTTGCTGAATCCTGAAAGGGTCTGGCCTACCTACTGTAAATGAAAACTGTATAAAATGGGTTAAGTCATCTTGAAAGGAAATGTTGACTCAAAGGAACGCCTGGATGAGAGGGTCATTTAGGTAGTCACTTGTCGCATTTTGCTATTATAGTCCTATTATAGAAGATTTGTTGCAAGATACTGGTCCAACTGGTCAAGGCGCCCTGTTTCCTCAATTTTTTAATTTCATGAACAGGTTATGCGTCAGTTCAGGGAAGGTGGCTATAATACCCTCGTCTCAACTTGTGTCGGTGAGGAGGGTTTGGATATTGGCGATGTTGATCTCATTGTCTGCTTTGATGCCCACAAGAGTCCTATACGATTGGTCCAAAGAATGGGTCGAACAGGACGTCGCCGTGAAGGTAGAATCATCATGCTGGTTACAGAAGGCAAAGAAGAGCAGGTGGGATATTTATGAAATTGGTTATGATTTTTTTTCTTTAATCTCCTCCACTTCCTCCTCCTCCTCCTCCACTTCTCTTCCTCCTCCTCCTCCTCCTCCTCCTTCTCCTCCTCCTCCTTCTTCTTCTTCTTATTATTATTGTTGCTATTATTATTGTTATTATCATCATCGTTATTGTTATTATTATTATTATTATTATTTTTTAAATTATTATTATTGTTATTGATATCGTTGTTGTTGTTATTTATCTCTAGCTCTGCTTTTTTATATAGTTCTGAAATTTTTGGGGTAATTTTTCTTTATGACATAATTATATACCTATGATCCAGATTTTTCTTCTGGAGTTCATACAAAAAAAAGTATTCAATCTTAAAAGGATGGGTCGCATGACAAAGAGAAATATGACTTTTCTTTAGGACACGAAGATGAAGCACTTCTTATTTGATGATATCTAATTTATTTATTCGCTAGATATACAACCAAAGTCTTTATTCCAAGAAAAGCATCCACAAGGCTATCCTGAATGGAGCAAGAACTCTTCACTTTTATACCAAGAGTCCTCGACTCATACCAGCAGGAATAGAACCAAAATGTCACAAGATGTTCATAACAGTCAAGCAAGAAAACCAGAACAGTAGCAAAACTCCAAGTGGAAAATCAACGCCAAAGGACAAGAGAAAATCACATGGGAAAAATGCAAAGATCTCTGATGTATTTTCAAGACAAGGTTTGTATATAAGCTTATAGCTAAACAGATTTCCAATTTCAGATTGAGATATGGAAAGAGGGAATTCTTTTCACATGTCAGATTAGGTTTCAGGCATGCTAAGATTACCTTCGATTTCTGTCTCTTTTTGATGTTATATAAGGTCTTGATTTGTAAGGTCTTGATATGTTTAATTCTATGTATATTTAGACACTGGTTCTGTGTAGGATCTTGGCTGTTTTCCATAAGTTGTACTGCCGTGATGCAGTATAATCAACATGTTAGCTATTTTTTTTACTGTTTCAGACATATACATGCAACAGTGAGTTACTACAATTGTTTGTCTATGAAAAAAGAGGAAATTGATTGCATTGATTTTCAGAGTTACTGACATTAACATATAGTGACAAATGTTTCATGATTGCTGCAGTTTGAACAAGTATCTACTTTCCTTTAATTTTTTTGTACAGTTGAAAGCAAGAAGTCAGTCACAAAGCAAAGTGAAGATGAGTATGAAGAGATCAAAAGTGAATTTTCTCGAATATACTCACTTGCCAAACATGTTCCACGCCCGAAGTGCCTTATTTTGAAGGGCAATGAGGTAATATGTGTAGACGCTATTAAAATGGATTCAGGGTCCATTCAACTTGCTTAGATTTATATTCAAAGACTTTAATTACTTAACATCTCAGCACACTTTATTATTCCTACTTCTTCTACTAACTGATCTTTGTTCAACTTGACCAAGATAGTCATTTTTCCTCACTAATAGGTAAGGGAAATAGCGTTAAGTTCCATGTCTCAAATACAAGTATGCATGGACAAAGTTGGATAACTTGATAAAGATTCAAACTTAGACAATTTGAACACTAAGTATGTCTTAATAAAATCTAGTCTATGTCATGACAAAGATTATATTTTAGCTTTAATTGCCAAACTTTTTTCCTAATTTCGTCTGTATGAAAACAAATTCAAAGTATTAAAAACTAATGATGATGATACTGATGATGACGATGATGACGACGATGACAATAATGATTATGATGGTGATCGGTAGTTAATTATGATTTATGAAGATAATAATATGAATCTTCCTGAAGATATTATAAATTGTTGAATTTTTTTAACCTTTATATATATTGTTAAATGTGAGCTGATGTTTTTTTTTCATTAAAGTAAAATGGATTTTTTAGCTGTAAAAAAAATTTAGCTGTAAAAAAAAATAATAAAAAAATTAAAAAATGAGATAACCTTTTAGTAAGGCTTACTTTACTAATGACTTAAATCTTTTTCAACAAAGCTTTTCAATTGGTAGGTCATGTCTCCTTTTACTTGAAACCTTCTATAATTAAGTTTTATGGTGACTATTTGGCAGTCTAAAGTCTTTGATTGTGAATTAGCATTATCTCATCCCCTTTGTTGTCTTTCCTCTGTCCTGCTGATGTTGTAATATGTAATAAATAATCTTTTTGAATTTCAAAATGTTATCATTTATTGCTTTTCTTTCCTCAGTAATAATTCCATTAACATCACTCATTACTACATGCATGGTGTCCAGCCAGGTCGGATAAGTCGTATTTTGGTCGGACGAGCGAGGGGAGGTCGGATAAGTCGGATTTTGGTCGGACCGGGAGCCTCTAGGTCGGTTTTTGGTCGGATGGGCGAGGGGAGTTCGGATAAGTCGGATTCTGGTCGAATCAGGAGCCTGGAGGTCGGACAGGTCGGATTTTGGTAGGCTATCGTTAATTTGGGTCCGAGTTGGGCTCTATAAGACCAAAAATTACGCACACCGACT
>JBBPDF010382312.1:0-11005 GCA_037974715.1 Lomanotus vermiformis | reverse complement strand
TGTGTTGTTTTTGTTTTTTGTTTTGTTTTTTGTTGTCTTTTGTTTGTTTTCGTTTTTGTTGTTTGTTGTTTTGTTGTTGTTGTTTTGTTTTTTTTGCTTTATTTTGCTGTTGCTGTTCTTGTTGTTCATGTTGTTGTTTTGGGTTGTGTATTTTTTGGTGTTTTTTGTTTTATTTTATTTTGTTTTTTTAGTTTTGTTTTGCTTTTGGGGGAGAGGGTATTGGTTTTTTGCTTTTTTGTCTAAAATATACCACCTATGATTACTTCATGCTTCAGAATAATAATTGAAATTTATAGTCCTCATTCAGAAAACAGATTTTAATTTAGATGTATTATACCCTGTCTTTCAGATTTTAAAACATGTATTTCTATGTTTATGGATTTTCAAAGGGTTTGACTCAGCTGCAAGAGCTGAATGTGTCATGGAATAAGCTCATGAACACAAGGGAGGAATTGTCAATTCTCAGGAAGCATCTTGGTACTCTCCAAGTGTTAGATTTTCGCAACAATATTTGGTTAAAGGTAACTCCGTTTTTAATTTTTCAATGGAAAAAGAACAATTAAGAAGGTAGATACCAAAAAATCAATAATACATATTTATATGTTCTTCATTTTTGTTTCTTTTTGCATCTTTGTATAAAGAGACATATTTCTTTCCTAAACAGGCAAAAGATCTTAGACTACGGACTATTGGAAGGCTCAGAAATCTGCAATTTCTTGATGGTAAACATGTTGAGGAGGAGGAGGCTGCCTTGGCATTCCGTTGTGCCGCTGGATCTCGCATATCTCAATTGTCGTTGTTGACACATTCGCGCACTGATACAATCATCCCAAGATCATTGAGCTTAGGTGACACAGCCCATGCTATCACTGCTGTCAGCCGTAACAAGCCTCACAAGACCAGTGAGAATGATTCCAGCTGGTATTCACTGGTAGGCTTTTTCAATGAAAATTGTTTGTTCCATTACTGTGAGAGATTCTTTAAAAACGAGTCCTCAAGATTACAATTATTGTGTCTCTATTAGCATCATTATCATGTCTATTATCAAGGGCATTTTAGAAATTAGTCTCTATCATCTGAGCGGAAAATATCAAAAGCAGTTGTATGTTTTGTTTTGTTTTTTTGTTTTTGGTTTTTTTATTTGTTTTGTGTTTTTTGTTGGATTTTTTTTTTAGGGGACAGCTTTATAGATGCTGAAATCTTAACCCGCTGACTCCCAGCCATTTTTCACTATGTCATGACGTGGGTCCCGGCCAAATCATATGTTTTTAAAAATCATCACAACTTTTTTATTTATTGCAATTTTCTCTCCATTTTTGGAAATGTTATGCATAATTGATTCACGATTACATTGCCACAAAAATAAGGAGTCTATCTTTTGTCACTTTTGGTTGACAGTCAATATGAATGGGGTCAGAAATTAGGGTCAAAAATTCTTTTTAGAAGTCATGGATCACACATATAAAACCTTGAAACCATATAAATTGTAAAAAAATAAACACATTTGAAACCATACAAATTGTACAAAATAAACATAAGAAGTAATGAACTGACAAACAATTGTTTGAGAAAGATTTTGCAGTGTACTGATGTAAAGAGTACTTTCAATTTGTCAAACGTGGTTTCAAAATCAGTGACAGGAACTGGCTCTAGTTGCTGACTCTAAAAAATTCATTAAAAAAATTCTTCTCACTTTAAAGAGTTCTGGTTTGAAGGAAATGAAAGTAGAATAACATGCTCGGTACTGTAAGCGTATATTAGCAATATTACTATGCTTAGAGTTACAGAGGCAACAATACTAAAATCACACATGTGCGTTGATTGTAGTATACCGTAATTTTTTTTAAATCACACATATGCGATGACGGGAGTCAGTTGGTTAAAGACAAATCTGTTGCCTGAAAAATTAAGATAATTTTCCTTTTCTGAAATCTTAAAATGTTTTCATAAAGATTAGCTTTAGATATTGAGAATATTTGTATTATTTTCTGAATATACATGTATTCTCTAAGAGGCTTTGTAAGGATTTGCTATGAGTTGAACTAATGTAAAATATTCAAGATGAAAATTTGTGTCCAATTTTAAACAAAACAGAATTTGATCTAATTTTTTTTTTTAAATGAATATTCCTTCCATCAAGGTTACAACATTGAATATGGACAGCCAGCATATCACAAAAATATCAAACCTGGACAGGCTTGAGAATCTACGATGGGTTTCTTTCGATAACAATGATTTAACAAGAATTGAGGTAACTTTACTGTTTGGATGCCTGTGACTTGTGTAGAACTAATACTCTTTTTAATGGTTTTAGTTTTAGAAAATGCAGCGTGAGACAAAAATGAAACATAAAAGCTTATTTCTTCTCTTTGAGACATTAAATAATGAAATACAGGTACAAAATAGAGGCATAATAGCTCAAAGAATTATATTGGATACATTAGAACTAGATAATTTCAATAGTCTTTTAAAGAGATTTAATTTTAAAATTATTTTAAAATAGTTTTTTTTCTCTCCTTTTTTAACCCTCTTGTGGTCTAATTAGGTCAACCCGTTTGCCGGTAGAAAGGTGCCATTCCTGCCTGCCAGCCCTGCCTGCTGTGTTTACATTTATTTGCCTTGTGCCATGTTTTTTGGGGTGGCTGCATTTAAATGTTTACAGAATGGTCATTTTTAAAACTAGTGTGTTCACATTTGACAAATTCATTCTTCGATGATTGATGAATGTGTTTGACTTGTTTTTCGTCCTAGTGTTGAGTGATAAAGAAGATATTTTGGCTGATGCTGGCCTGTTATATTATACAGCTCAAAGAACATATCTACAAACAATAAGAGACATTATATTATTAACAAACACTGCACAGACAACATGAAATAGTCAAGTAAGAAATGTGGAAATAAAATGAATACAAATTAAATAATGCGGTGAGAGAAAACGATGTAACTTGTAACAGAGGAACAGCTGATCGGCGTGGGCACAAATCAAGGTGGATAAAGAAAGGCCTTAACCCATGCTAAGTGTGATTGCCAGTTGGAATCAAAGGCTCGGACATCTCATTGTTTCAAACTTGATCTCTATTCTATTTTTGGGCCGAAATATGGTCTCTTGCCTTTGTACAAAGTGGAGAAAGGAACACGTGGGAGCCCCGGGCGGATTCGGGCGGGTTGAACGTAAGAGGTGATATTATCGCCTCAGGCGGGTTCAAGCGGGTTGAACGCAGAGCCGTGTCCAGCGCACAGGCGGATTCGGGCGGGTTGTCCACAAAAGGGTTAATTGATGTTCGTTAAGTTTTTTATTTTATTTTGTTTGTTTTGTTTGTTTGAGTTTTTTTGTTTGTTTTTTTTTTAATTCTGTCGACAGTCATTCATTTTAACCAACCACCTTGTCATGAGCCATGTTGCCATTTCAGAAGCACTATAATAAGATCTAGGCGAGTATTCATAGGTGCTTTATCTGTATAAAGTTGCATTTCTTTGGCATTTTTTATTGATTGACAACATGCCAACATACCCAGCACTAGGTAGTTCGAAGGCGAGCACTCAGTGACGATTCTGATGTATAAAAAAAATTGCTTTCGTCAAGATATTGTTTTTCTTCACTTCATCAAACAGGTCCATTAAATCAAGTCATCCCATTGCGAGAGGTCATTACTGTGCGTGCAGAAAAAAATGTCTCAACGAAGGATAATCGTTTCCTTTTCAAGACTGAGCAAAATAGAAGTCTTTCTCAGGATGACAGAACAAACAGGACAAATACTTTCTCTATCTTTGCCGTAAATGTATGTATTGGTATTGTTGTATGATATTAAGATGTACATATGTATGTAGTAGACACATATTATGAGATGGGTTATGAACAACACTTTTTTAATTCTCGGGGGGGAGGGGGGTGGCTGGAGGTGGGGCTGATAATTAGGGAGGTTCAGGGGGCTCCATAGCTTCAAACAATATTTTTAGTTTAAATTCATATATTTTCTGGCATTATAGATGTATTATATGTATGACGTCTAATGTTTATTATCTGAAAAAATAATGAAGATTGATGCATAAGTTTTGAAGTTATCGATATATATATGTAAATGAATGACTACTTACTTTAGTGTAGGCCTTTATTGTGGGTGGGAGCCCACTCGTCAGATGTCATTATGGTCTTGATCTTGTGCTGTTGTAGTTGCTGTCTTGACTTTTATAGGAGAGTGACTTGACTCACTAACCCTGTGAGATGGTGGTTCAATGGCGGCAGTTGTTGAGGGTTGGTGAGGTGTGTGTGTTGGGTGGTAATTTTCCAGTTTGTTTTTTTTTATTTTGTTATTTTGTGGAGGGGGATTTGGGAGGTGGTGAAGGTGTTTCTTCTGATGGATTGATTCTTTTATATGCAAATGTCTTTGTTTTCAATGTTTGTTAAGGATCTAGAGCCAATTTGTCACTTAAACAGTCATTATCTCAAGAAGTTTTCTTCAGCTTCAAAATTCATACAATTGTTTATTTCAGAGAATCTCACGACATAGATGGCGCCACAAATGTTGCATCTTTGTATGTAAAGATTATGGCACGTGTCAGATATGGATAGATAAAATCCAAGAACTTATAAAAAATCCAGGTGAGTGTTTTCTTGGACTTTCAAAGATCATCACATTTATCGCAATTAATTTATCAGTATTCCAGCATACTGAATAGTTTGATATCATTCTAGTTGTAAGAATCTGAGCTGTGTTACATACAGGGATCAGAGAAATTTCTTGTAGAATAAATGTGTCCTATTAAGATTGCAAATAGAGTGGTATTGGATACAAGGTGTTCAATTTTGATTGGCTACTTGCTGGGTAAGTAATTGGCAAACATTCTCTGATTGCTGAATTGGATGCATAACTGTGCTGTAGTTTATCATGATTATTTTATCTGTTCTTGGGAATATAGATTAAAAATGCTGATCTCTGCTGACCTTATCAATACAGCTAATTCGGTGTGAGCAATCTTGATTTTATCCATTATCAGGGAATTTCTCATGTCATTGATATTTTTCCTGACCAGAAAATTGTATGAGAACATCTTATGAAAGAAAAACAAGAAGACTAAATATTTCAAGATGTGTAAGGAATATATAGGTAGTGTTAGACAAAAACTATTGTTATTTTGATTTGTTTTATGTATTACTCAACATTAAATTAGTCTTACTTCAGTCAAGCCTTTGATTTTTGTTTTTTATTTTGCAGATTTCAAACGTCCAAGAAGGCTTCTTGTATTTGTCAATCCCTTCGGTGGCAAGAAAAGAGGACCTAAGATTTTCCACAACAAAGTCCGCCCATTGTTTGAATTAGCCGGCATTTATTCAGAAGTCATTGGTAAGCTTTCTTTAAATGTAGGGGGAAAGGAGACTTTTTTCAATGTGATAGGAGACATTCTTTTTCTCTTCTCTTGTCATTTTTTTTACCGTTTTTTTTTTTCCTTTGTTGGCTTTTTTTTTTTCTCCTTTTTTTTTTTTAATGGACATCTGATTTATTTGTGGTAATTCATTGATGATTAATTCCATTTTGTGTTACATATTGTGTCATTTAGTATTCTTGATGACACTTGCTGTCTGTTTTATGCATATGGCATTCCCCTAGAAGAAAATAAAAGTTCTCATTTATATACTTTTTTTTTAATTTCATCTCTAGTTACTAAAAGGCAGTTCCATGCAAGAAATGTGATCTATGAATACGATCTGGCCAATATTGATGGGTAAGTTTCATAAGTAGTTTCTTTGTTTGTCTGTTTGTTTCTTTCTTTCTGTCTTTCTTTCTTCCTTCCTATTATTTCTTTATTTCTTTCTTTCCTTGCCTTTCTTTCTTGTGTGTGTGTGGGGAGGGGGGGGGGGGGGTTAATGTATGTTTTTTTTTTTCTTCTGGTTCTTTCTCCCCCCCCCCCCCCCCCCCCCCCCCCCCCCCCCCCAGCTTATCTTTAATTTATTTTTCCTTTCTCCTTTCAGCATTGTTTGTGTTGGAGGGGATGGTACATTCTCAGAGTTGCTAAATGGATTGTTGGACAGGGTGAATTCAGCTGCTGGTGTTGAGCAGACTTTTCGTCATCAGCCGATCAGCCCAGACCTACGAATTGGTGTCATTCCTGGAGGTACATCATTGCTGTATAATTGTAGTGGAAACGAGGCATTACATCGGGCGGTGTACTATGCATGTTTTATTGAGTTCCCGTTATTCATAATCAATGCCTAGTGGAAGGTTTAGGCCTCCGATAGTGAAATGTTATCATTGTAAAGTCCAACCTTCCTACCAGTCTCAGTCCTTACTTTACCCTCGCTAATAAAATGCTAATGTATTACTGCTTTGAAGAGCAAATTAAATCCCTTTTTCAATGTTCAATAACATAGACACTGTAGATAGTATTCATTGGCGTCGTATTTTGGAACCCATGGAAAGTAAACTGTAGTCTAATAATTTTTCCCCTTTTATTCAGGCTCGACGGATGCTGTTGTGTACTCTGTTGTTGGAATCAATGACCCCATCACATCTACTCTGCAAATCATTCTTGGTACATTGACATTTATTGTACTTAATAAGATATAGTTTGACTTTCATTTTACACAATATATAATGCCCACTTTAGTTTATATGTGTTGTGGGCATGAATAGGGCTGAGTTTTTATTATTATTACTATTATTATTATTATTATTATTATTGTTCAATTGATCTTTTTTCTTTTTTTTTTGTTGTTGTTATCATGTAGTCAAAAAGAAAAGGGTGGATGGACGCCTAAAAACCAGCTCACTCTGTAATTGTTATAACAAATTAATAACCTACTTGACTCAAAAACCTTTTGCATCCTTGTCAAATGACTGTGATGCCCGCAACGTCCTTTCAATAATGTCCGCCTAGTACTTATATACTCATGCTGTCTAGGCCTTGAGCAGTTTTTAGTTTAGATGATGATGTTATTTCTCAGATGTCTCAGATACTTATAATTTACATTAATCATTTTCTCAATTTTTTACTGGCATTACCTTCTCATCTAGGTGACACCATAGGAATGGATGTAACGGCTTTGTACAAGAAGGAGGAATTTCTCAAGTACACCGTCACCATGTCTGGTTATGGTTACTATGGTGACTTGTTGAGGGACAGTGAAAATCTGCGATGGATGGGACCTAAACGATACACCTGGTCTGGTAAGCTGAAGATCTGATTGTATTACAGTTGTCTACGCTGTTTAACCCACCCTTCAGATGATGAAGAATGCAGGTTATTAGACAGAGAGGGTTGTAAAACATACAGGGAAGGGGAATGGGGCGTAACAGAGTATGTATGTGGATATATATTATGTAATCAAAGGTAAAGTACATGTAGTTTAATCATTGACCACCCTTTGTGTAGAGAGTGAATGCCCTGTGGTAAACCAAACGGCGATTGGCTGCAGAAATGGTTGTTAATCCACAGTCTACAGTGGCAAGTTATATGAATGTTCCTCTTTATTCCTCCCACATGTAAGCTGACTGTGCCTTCTATGACATATTTTTTCATAACAGAACAGTAGGGAAATGCTTAGGTTACACACCTAGCGTTGCTCAATACTCCTTTTTTTACTACAGCAGGCAGGGGTCTATTGTGTGATTTGCTCGACCAGATGATCGAGGTGTGATTTGGAGTCTCTTATGAGACAATTGTTTTAATGACTGTTCTTTCATAATCCTTGTGAGACACATACTTTTATAAGTCTTGACATTGAAATGCAAATGGGGTGGTTGTATCGAGTGTGAAAATTCTTTTTCATCATAGTTTTTGTTACTGGCCCAATGAGAAAGACTGAAATATAAGACAAAGGTCTGCTCTGAGAAGTGGGTTATTAGAGGGGCATTTTAAAGAAATGAAAAAACTATTTCATGAAAAGGGCATAAATTAGGTGGAATGGGCTACAAGACTGTTGGTTATACGATGGTAACTAGTGTATCTTTATTATTATTATTATTATTATTATTAATATTATTATTATTATTATTATTATTGTTGGTATTTGTACTTATTGTTGGTATTATTATTATTATTATTATTATTATTATTATTATTATTATTATTATTATTATTTTTGTTGTTATGTTCCAGTCATTATTGTTATATAATTGTGTCCATGTCAAGTATTGGCCTAAAAGTGGAGATATTGAAAGTCAATTTGCTCTTCTGCCCCAGGCGCCAAGACCTTCCTGTCCAACAAAGCTTATGATGGCGAGGTTTCATTCCTCTTGGCTTCTGACGAAGACAGTCATCCAAGGGACCAGACCATCTGTTACAGCGGGTACGATTAGATGATTGGGTCCTAAGTTTTCAAATTTAATCTTTGAAACATTGTCACCTTACAGTCTGATAGTTTTGATTCTGCTTTACTCTTCTAGGGATGCCCCTTTTCCAGTAAAAATCTGGAATTCTGGCTTTTCAGAACGTTTCTTTTTTTTTTTTTTTTTTTTTTTTGTCAGATGAGATCCGTACCCAGTAGGCCTACAAAAAATGATCCAGTTGTATTTTTTAAACCGTAAATCATATGAATGTGCAAGCACTCTCTCTTTATTTACTTCTACCACCGACTGTTTTTGGTTTCTTCAGTTTCAGTTTAACTAGCCTGACACAAGGACAGATCAATCTGTTTCAAAGAGCACATTTGTGTTCATGTCAGAGGCTGTGTTTGTTACAATGGGTCTAGATTACATCCAGAAATAGAAGAATCGTTCTCTGAGCTAGTCTGTTTGCTAACTTCTACATTCTGTTTGTATCTACATCCTGGGTCCTGCTGCCTTCCATGATTTTAGTTGTGAGATTGATTTTATTATTTCCCCTTTTGAAGGAGGTCCAGTTTCTATTGGTAGATGAGTTCTTGTTGATAGGATGTCTGGAGGATCTTCTGGTCGTGGTCTGTTTAAAAGCTTGTTGAAGTGTGTTGTCCATCTATTTATCAGCTGTTCTTCTCTGTTAAAAATTGATTTACCATTTAGGTCCTTCACTGGTATTGCTGGTTTACTTTGTTTCCCTGAAAGTGAAAGAGTCTTGGTAATTTGGTGTACTACTCGCATGTGTCCATCTGCAGCTGCTCTTTCTGCTCTGTCTGCTAATTGTTCTAGAAATGTATTCTTTTCTTTTCCTATAGCATTCTTACTTTGACAAAAGCATTTCAATAATCCAGGGGGGTGTTGATGTTGATCGGTACTGGTGGATTCTACATTGTTGTACGTGTACATTCTTTGTTTTAGGTTACTTTCAATGCAGCATTCTAGCGGTATGGAAAAATTTCCTTTTTTTTTTTCGGCTGGAGGCATCCCTGTCTTCACTCACTCATTTTAATGGTTACAAGAATTGTAAAGTCCTCCCTGACTCCCTTTACTTTGCTGGACCCTCGCTCTGTACAACAGACATTACCAGCTGGTTGCACCTGGTCATGTTCTTAAGTTTGGCCACAGATAAGTGCAGAAATTTTCTATTGTAGGCTATTATGGTGATGTCAGCTCTCTTCTTGACTCTTTCTGTTGCTGGCACTCTAGAAGATGGTTGGAGTCTCTTTAAAATTGTGATAGACATCTGAAGGAAATATTTTCTCATAACAATAAAGTCCATTCCATGGCAGACCCTCATAACACAGTGTCGGCCATTAGATCAGTGGGATAGAGGAATAAGAAGTTAGGCTGAACTATACATTGGTGATACATGAAAGCAATTTAAGCCACTCTACGTACCAAACAAAAGTATTTTTATGGAAGCATCATGCAAATGATTAATTATTATGGATGTATGGGCAATAAATGGCATAGATAGAAAGAGTTGAATCAGGGATTTACGAGATAGTGATAGTGGGCTTGGTTTCTACTCTTTTCATATTTTTTATGGGTACAAGATATCCATTTTTTACTTTTCTACTTTTTCTACTTGTTGCTTATATCTATATTTCTTCTTATAAGTTATATATATAGGCATATTCCTTCTAGACGTTGCTTCTCTCAAACCAGCCTGGCCTGATTCTCTATCAAGTCTCATTCTTCTTCTTTTATTTGCGGATGTTCCCATTCCATTCTGTAATCCATTGTGTCCATCTCCTGGATGATCTTCCTCTTTCAGCAACTGCTATTCCCTACATGTTTTCTTATTCAAGTTTTATTTATTATTTTTACCTTAGTGATCCTTGATGGTCTTGCAAGCAAATATATCAAGTGAGCCATCAAATTCTGCAGTAAATCAACTTCATATTTACCCTCTTCAATTCAATTCAAAACCTTGATTCATCCCAAAAAAGGGAAATTAAAGTATAGAGGCGTTTTTAAAGTAGACAGAAAAAATATAGAATATTTAAAAGTTTGTAAATGTGTATAAATGTATAATTGTTTAGATACAGATTAGACACCTTTATATATTAAAAATATCATTATTATTATATCACACACATACACATACATACACTCACACATGCATGTATGATATATATAAACACATACACACCTAACTCTGCATAGATACTTAACTTTTTCCTCTTGTCAGGTGTGAAAAATGTGAAAAGGCAGGACGGAAATGGCGAGATTCCCTGTCACTGACAAGAGAGCCTCAGGTTGAATGTGACACACCCCCAGCTGGTAGGTTGGCTTTGATCTCCAACTTTTTGGGGAAATGGAGGAAAGGAGAGTTAGGGCGAGGGAGGGAGGAAGGGAAACAGACACACACACACACACACACACACTCACCAATAGGGGAGAATGTGTGCCTCAGATTCATAGATTTCAATTTTTATCAAAATAAAGTGAAGGCAAAAGTCTCTAGTTGTTGAATATAAAGCGTGTTGTTTTCATAATCCATCCTTTACAAAATGAAAGTACAATAAATACGCAAAACATGTTTCTTTCTTTCTCAGAGGGTGCTACAGCTGCCAACAGAGGATCCATGCATATGTGTGAGTTTTTGTTTCTGTGAGGATTGGTATTTTTTGTTGCATTGTTGGTGGTTTTGTGTTTTTGTTTTTTTTTTGTTTTTTTTTATTTGTTGT
>JBBPDF010381208.1:0-11007 GCA_037974715.1 Lomanotus vermiformis | reverse complement strand
CTCTATGGCCTGAATGTGGTGTCAAATGTACCGATTTTATGGTCTTAAAAGTGGTGCCAAATGTACCGACTCTATGGCCTGAATGTGGTGCCAAATGCCCCGATTCTGTGGCCTGAGTGTGGTGTCAAATGTTTCCGACTCTATGGCCTGAATGTGGTGTCAAATGTAGCGATTCTATGGACTGAATGTGGTGTTAAATGTACCGATTCTATGGCCTGAATGTGGTGTCCAATGTACATATTTTATGGCTTGAATGTGGTGTCAAATGTACCGATTCTATGGCCTGAATATGGTGTCAAATGTACCGATTCAATGGCCTGAATGTGGTGTAAAATGTATCGATTCTATGGCCTGGATCTGGTGCCAAATGTATGGATTCAATACTCCTGAATGTGGTGTCAAATGTATGGGTTCTATAGCCTGATTATGGTTTCAAATATTTGGATTCTATGGAATGAATAAGGTCTCAAATGCGGTGATTCTATTGCCTGAACTTGCCTGAACAAATGTACCAATTTTGTGTCCTGAATGTAGTGTTCAATGTACCGATTCTATGGCCTGCATGTTGTGACAAACTTACTGATTTTATGTCCTGAATGTAGTGTCAAATGTAGCGATTTTATGTCCTGAATTTGGTGTCAAATGTATGGATTCTGTGTCGTGAAAGTTGCTATAAATGTACCGATTCTATGTCCTCAATGTGGCGTCAAATGTAGCGATTCTATGTCCTGAATGTAGTGTTAAATGTTCCGATTCTATGTCAAGAAAGTGGTGTTAAATGTACTAATTTTAGGTTCTGAATGTGGTGCCAAATGTACCGACTCTATGGCCTGAATATGGTGTTAAATGTACCGACTCTATGGCCTGAATATTGTGTCAAATGTACCGATTCTATGGCCTGAGTGTGCTGTAAAATATGCCGATTCTATGGCCTGAGTTTGGTGTCAAATGTACCGATTCTATGGCCTGAGTGTGGTGTCAAATGTACCGATACTATGGCCTGAATTTGGTGTCAAATGTACCGATTCTGTGGCCAGAATGTGGTGTCGAATGTACCGATTCTATGGCCTGAATGTGGTGTCACATGTACCGATTCTGTGGCCTGAATGTGGTGTCAAATGTACCGACTCGATGGCCTAAATGTGGTGTCAAATGTACCGACTCTATGGTCTGAATGTGGTACCAAATGTACCTACTCTATGGTCTTAAAAGTGGTGTCAAATGTACCGACTCTATGGAATGAATGTGGTGTCAAATATATCGACTCGATGGCCTAAATACCGTGCCAAATGTACCGACTATATGGTCTGAATGTAGTCCCACATATACCGACTCTATGGCCTAAATGTGGTGTCAAATGTACCGACTCTATGGCCTGAATGTGGTGCCAAATGTACCTACTCTATGGTGTTAAAAGTGGTGCCAAATGTACCCACTCTATGGCCTGAATATGGTGTCAAATGTATCGATTCTATGGCCTGAATGTGGTGCCAAATGTACCGACTCTATGGCCTGAATAAGGTGTCAATTGTACTGACTCTATGGCCTGAATATGGTGTCAAATGTACCGATTCTATGGCATGAATGTGGTGTCAAATATACCGACTCGATGGCCTAAATGTTGTGCCAAATGTACCGATTCTATGGTCTGAATGTGGTGCCAAATGTACCGACTCTATGGTCTGAATGTGGTGCCAAATGTACCTACTCTATGGCCTGAATGTGGTGCCAAATGTACCTACTCTATGGCCTGAATATGGTGTGAATTGTACCGACTCTATGGCCTGAATATGGTGACAAATGTACCGATTCTATGGACTGAGTGTGGTGTCAAATGTACCGATTCTATGGCCTGAGTGTGGTGTCAAATGTACCGATTCTATAGCGTGAATGTGGTGTCAAATGTACCGATTCTATGGCCTGAGTGTGGTGTCAAATCAACCGATTCTATTGCCTGAGTCTGGTCTCAAATGTACCGATTCTATGGCCTGAATGTGGTGTCAAATGTTCCGATTCTATGGCGTGAGCGTGGTGCCAAATGTACCGATTCTATGGCCTAAGTGTGGTGTTAAATGTACCGATTCTATGGCCTGAATGTCGTGTCAAATGTACCGATTCTATGTCCTGAATGTGGTGTCAAATGTACCGATTCTCTGTTCCCCATGTGATGTCAAATATACCGATTATATGTCCTAAATTTGGTGTCAAACGTATTGATACAATCTGTATTGTATGTAAGGTATAATTTGTATAGAGTGTAAGGTATAATTTGGTGCACGATATCATTTGTACTGTATGTAAGATATAATTGCTAGTGTGTGCAATTTATACATTTTAGTGTGTGTAAGATATATTTTGTACATGTGTAAGATATAATTTCCATTGTATATTTTGTATTGTTTGTAAGATATAATTTGTATTGTTTGCAAGATATAATTTGTAGTGTGTGTAAGATATAATTTGTAGTGTGTGTAAGATATAATTTGTAGTTTGTGTAAGATATAATTTGTAGTGTGTGTAAGATATAATTTGTAGTGTGTGTAAGATTTAATTTGCAGTGTGGTTAATATATAAATTGTAGTGTGTGTAAGATATAATATGTACTAATATGTAAGATATAATTTGTAGTGTGTGTAATATATAATTTGTAGTGTGTGTAAGATATAAATTGTTGTGTGTGTAAGATATAATTTGTACTATATGTAAGATATAATTTGTAGTGTGAGTAATATATAATTTGTAGTGTGTGTAAGATATAAATTGTTGTGTGTGTAAGATATAATTTGAACTGTGTGTAAGATATAATTTGTAGTGTTTGTAAGATATAATTTCTGGTGTGTGTAATATATAAATTGTGTGTGTAAGATATAATTTGTACTATATGTAAGATATAATTTCCATTGTATGTAAGATATAATTTGTAGTGTTTGTAAGATATGATTTGTATTGAATGTAAGATATAACATGTACCGTTAGCTATTTTGCCTTACAGGGCATTTTCACTGGCAACATAATTAGTCTGTGACAAATTGACCAGTTGACCAATTGACCAATAAGGCTATAGAGGCCACTGGATGGCCAGTGTGACACAGGATGATGAAGTACAAAAAATGAACACGGTTGGTAGTGCTGATCTAGACTGACTAGAATATCTTTATTCACCTCTATATATACACACATGATAAGGGGAATTTATTCAAATAATAAATACAAGATGACAACAGTAGCATCACTTTGATACTATAGATCTTCATTCTTTTACATATACTATATATATATAATATAAAATCATACATCAAATCTGAAAATACATGTAACATTCTTTAATAATACATGTACCAATTAAAAATCCCAATATCGAGCTTAATTAAATAAAATTTGATTGGGAAACCATGAGAACTATTACATTGTCAGGGCCAGCACAAGGAATAGTAGTATGTTAGCTATATACATAAATAAAACAACCAAAGTTTAAAGAAAGATAACAACATAATTCCCGGCTTAAGCGATCGTGATGCGGTGCAAATTAAATCAAAGCTAAATCCGGGCAGGAAGAAAATTAATCTTAGAACAATCTTACTTTGAAATAAAAGTGATATTGAAAACCTTAAGAAATAATCCTAGAACAATCTTACTTTGGAATAAAAGTGATACTGAAAACCTTAAGAAATAATCCTAGATCGATCTTACTTTGGAATAAAAGTCACACTGAAAACATTTCGAATTAATCTTAGAACAATCTTACTTTGGAACAAAAGTCATACTGAAAACATTAAGAATTAATTAATCCTAGAACAATCTTACTTTGGAATAAAAGTGATACTGAAAACATTAAGAAATAAGCCTTCAATTTGAAAAAACAAAACAATAGAGCATTTCTGAAATCGTTTTAATACAAGCAGTGACATCAATTAGATGTGCGATAACATTAAAAAAAAAAACGAACAAAATTCTTTAAAGAGAAAAAGTGTGGCCACAAAGCTAACTTTAACCCAATGTCAACAACATTGATTCAACTGATTCACAAAACTAAATGATTGGCACAAAAAGAGGAAATGGTTTTATAACTCGGAAAAAAAGAAACAAGTATAAAGAAGTAAAAAGGCAAACTCAACAGACATGTAGGCAAACTCAACAGACATGTAGGCAAACTCAACAGACATGTAGGCAAACTCAACAGACATGTAGGCCTGCTCAACAGACATGTAGGCAAACTCAACAGACATGTAGGCCTGCTCAACAGACATGTAGACCTGCTCAACAGACATGTAGGCAAACTCAACAGACATGTAGGCCTGCTCAACAGACATGTAGGCCTGCTCAACAGAAATGTAGGCAAACTCAACAGACATGTAGGCCTGCTCAACAGACATGTAGGCAAACTCAACAGACATGTAGGAAAACTCAACAGACATGTAGGCAAACTCAACAGACATGTAGGCCTGCCTATGTTGAATATGTAAACAATATGATAAATAATGACACCAACAACAAAAAGCTTTGGGCCTATTCCTGTATAAGAAGTAAAAACCAAGGGAACTGTGGTATTTCAGACCAAAAAACATAAAATTGTAATTCAGGACAAAAGACTAAAGCATATCTTTTGAACAACCAATTCTGTTTTTCTTTGTTTGTTTTCTTTTTTTCAATTAAATTCTATCCCAAAAATTAAAATTGTAATTACCGTATTCATATTTCACCGTTCGCGGTTCTGCTTGGCAATTGTAATTACCAAAACTGAATAAAGGGTTTTTTTTCTTTTGATAATTGTAGTTTGTGTGTGTTTGTGTGTGTGTTTGTGTGTGTGTGTGTGTGTGTGTCCACCATAAATATCCGGATTTAGCCACTTGAGACGCTTTGGATAGAGAGTAGGTTTAATTTAGATCTAGTTCTTACATAAAAATAATGTTGGAATTAGAATCCGCACGACGTGAATTCAGCGGCCCCGTGAGAACGCATCGGCCACCATAATTGTAAGGGAAAGTTGGCAAGTTCCGGTACGAACATACAAAGAGGTACGAATGATCTTTTGTTGATCTTTGGCGTCACTGATTTTCAGCTCGATGTACATCTACGAAATATGGCGGCCGCGACGTTCAATCGGTGCCACAGCGAGCCTCTCGCTAGAATATGGGGGAAGAGAGCGGCGGGTCACGTGATCGCATTCTCTTTACTACTTCTATGAGTTCTTACCACTAAGCCAATTTTGGATTGAAGTGGAGATGTGGGTCCTGGAGAAGGAGACCTTGTCAGGACGCCGGGTTGGAGCACTCTTTTTCACTGCACATAGATGTGGTGTTCCATTACAGGTTTGGGCGGTAGCTATCTGACTAAGCTGGGTGACCTTGAATGGTAAGTTCAACGTCGTGTGGTTATCACCGTTGACTGGATGTTCAGTTCTTCCGCTGACAGCCACATCCACCATGCTGTCCCCCATGGTTTCAGCGAGCTGAATGGTTACCAGGCGCCATTCATCCGCCCGGCAGCCACTTCGCCGAGCATATGAGGTATTTTATAGACACAACAGTGCCACCTGTTGTCCCACCTCGCCCTCAGTGGCTTCCGCCAGTTTGGTTCGCGGCTGCTTATTCGGGCAAGTCCTTATTCACAGCTGTCCACCATTACAGTGTAATGATGGAGCATTCACTATCCACCACCTGTGATGCGCTGAGTAAGGGATGGTCGCCCCCGCCAGATGGTGACAATGACATATGGACAACGATGACAGTACACACACAGGGTAGGGCATGGTGACAATGACATATGGACAACAATGACAGTACACACACAGGGAAGGGGGTGGTGACATATGGACAATGATGACAGTACACACACAGGGTAAGGGATGGTGACAGTGACATATATGGACAATGATGACAGTACACACACAGGGAAGGGGATGGTGACATTGCCATATGGACAACGATGACAGTACACACACTGGGAAGAGGATGGAGACATTGACATATGGACAACGATGACAGTACACACACAGGGAAGGGGGTGGAGACATTGACATATGGAAAACGATGACAGTACACACACAGGGAAGGGGTTGGTGACATATGGACAATGATGACAGTACAAATACAGGGAAAGGGAGGGGGGTGTGACATATGGACAACGATGACAGTACACATACAGGGAAGGGGGTGGTGACATTGACATATGGACAACGATGACAGTACACATACAGGGAAGGGGATGGTGACATTGACATATGGACAACGATGACAGTACACACACAGGGAAGGGGGTGGTGACATTGACATATGAACAACGATGACAGTACACACACAGGGAATGGGATGGTGACAATGACATATGGACAACGATGACAGTACACACACAGGGAAGGGGGTGGTGACATATGGACAACTATGACAGTACACACACAGGGAAGGGGAAGGTGACATATGGACAATGATGACAGTACACACACAGGGAAGAGGATGTTGACAGTGACATATGGACAATGATGACAGTACACATGCAGGGAATGGGATGGTGACAATGACATATGGACAACGATGACAGTACACATACAGGGAAGAGGATGTTGACAGTGACATATGGACAACGATGACAGTATACATACACAGAAGGGGATGGTGACAATTGGATTGAAGTGGAGATGTGGGTCCTGGAGAAGGAGACCTTGTCAGGATGCCGGGTTGGAGCACTCTTTTTCACTGCACATAGATGTGGTGTTCCATTACAGGTTTGGGCGATAGCTATCTGACTAAGCTGGGTGACCTTGAATGGTAAGTTCAACGTCGTGTGGTTATCACCGTTGACTGGATGTTCAGTTCTTCCGCTGACAGCCACATCCACCATGCTGTCCCCCATGGTTTCAGCGAGCTGAATGGTTACCAGGCGCCATTCATCCGCCCGGCAGCCACTTCGCCGAGCATATGAGGTATTTTATAGACACAACAGTGCCACCTGTTGTCCCACCTCGCCCTCAGTGGCTTCCGCCAGTTTGGTTCGCGGCTGCTTATTCGGGCAAGTCCTTATTCACAGCTGTCCACCATTACAGTGTAATGATGGAGCATTCACTATCCACCACCTGTGACGCGCTGGGTAGGGGATGGTCGCCCCCGCCAGGTTTGAGAGATATAATGATGTAAAGACTGGAATAGAATGTCACCTGTCAAAACGCTAAATCGGGGAGCAGTAGTGATTGATGACTCATATCCGCAGGACTTGCCAACCTACACCATGCTTGGGCCACTGGGAAAACTAAGTTGCCACTCTAAGAGCAATATTAACAGCTGTGCTCATTACGGTTAGATCCAAAACCATTTCCTGTCTTTGTATTCCCTCATGTAGTGTCACTATCATTAGCAATACAGTTGAGTCCATTCGTAACAGCCTTGGTCAAAACTAAACAGGAACTTGGATAGTGATAAATCAAATCCCCACTTTTTCTCTACAAGTGTCAGTAAAAGGAACCTGGGCTATAACAGGGTTCAGTTTACACTGACTCGGATACAACAGGGATCCCGCTGTGTGTGAGGTAGCATTCAATTCATGAAATTTGTCTCAACTTATTTCGCCTGTTTGTAGGAACGCTAACCTAAACACAAACTTTCAAACAAACACGCAATGAACCCCACATCCCATTCACTAAGCGAATGTTTCTCTCACTCTCATGACATTACACTGCTGTCTCCAGTTACACACAGCCTCAGATTAGGCTTACAGAGAAGTCAAAGAAGCGGGCGTGAGAGACAAGAAGCAGGGTGTTTGAAATGTGTGTGACTGGCTGCTAGTGGCTAGATCTAGACCAGGCTGCGGCTACGTTTAAGTCTAAACTCACTGACCACGACTGATGTGCTCACTTCACATGCCAACAGATCACACCATTCCTTTCGAGTGAGGGGTATCCTGCGCAAGGCGTATATTATGTATTTCAACTTTCATAACTTTTTTTCTCTTATCTTACTGTTTTTGACAATTCATTCAATCTACTATGGCCTCTACAAATACTGAAATCAAGAAAGGAAGAGTTTGTCCTGAAGGTGCAATAGTGCAGGTAGTTATAACATAACAGGGAAAAACTACCAGTCCCGTCAGTCCTGTTACATCTTAGTTTGACTGTACATTTTTTAGTAGGGAAAATCTTTTATTAAATTAATGACTAATTCAAACACATCCATTTCCACATTGCATTTCATAGTTGCAAATGGTCACTGATGTTGAAGGCTACGAAGACGCTAAAACAAGTCACCAACTTGGCAGCTTAGCCACATGTCTGTTAGAAGAGAAAACAAGGCAACAACGTCCCATGAGTGAAGGTGAATTTAAACTTACCTGTGCACATTGTGATGAGCCTGCTTGCTTTTCGTCTGATTTGCGAACCATCAAAGGCAGCCATTATATTGTAATTGATCCAGAATTTGTGAACCACATAAAGGTAAATTTATTGATCTGATAGTTGAAAATTTTAATTTTCAGTATTATCTCTGTCAAGGATGGATGTTATTATGAAGTGTGTGTGTGTGTGTGTGTGTGTGCATGTCTGTGTGCATGTTTGTATTTATACTAAGAATGGAGAGCAGAAAAGGTTAGATGTGCATTTGCTATTTCCTAGGCTGACCCCTGAAGGGGAACGGAATCTGTAGAAGATGCTGTTATGCTTTAAACTTCCAAATGAATGGTCACAGCCAGTCATGTTTTTGAAAAGAAAAATACAGCCACATTACCTGCATCTGTTCTCCTCTGCTGAGGCTCCTTTCAAATTTGTCCTACCAAATGGCATTGTGACAGACTACCAAATTATATTAGCCTCCTAATTAACATGTGGAAAGGTAAAAGTGTATCATGCCTATAATGGCTATTACTAGTATTACACAAGACTTTCACTTGGCTAGACGTGGTCAAAGTGAACCCTTTCTTATAAAGATGCTAAAAGTCTTTGTCTAAATCATCTTTGCTCGTATCCTTTGGGTAGACATCATGGCTAGACAAATGCAACTCTTTAAAGTTGCCAAATACTGATGCCTAGACAGCTGAGGAGACGAGCAGAGCAGAATCTGCTGACTCAATCTGGTCTGCTGAGAATGAAGTGAGAGAACTCATAATTTTGGTCATACAATGTCTGAGTGGCCACTGTTGCTTATTGACAGGCTAGATGCAGTAACTAGAATGATTGATGCTACTTAACAGAAAGGATGGAATTTACTTCACAGGCGTGTTGTTTTCTTTGTCCATTCATTGTAGTATATTGAGTAAGGTTTGCAATTGTTCTAGATGGGCATCCAATGTGGACTTTGAACTTTTTGGTTTGAAACAATATGGACATAGCTAGATGCTGAACACCTGCATCTTTATGGTCCATGACGGGGACAGAACAGTCTCACTCAACCTGGTCATGAGGATGAGTGGGAACAGTTATAAGTGTATTCATCAAGTGTGAGGAGCGTGGTTAACTCAGTGTTTGGGGCACTCGACCACCAAACCAAAACATATAATAATATTTCTTGGATATACCCAATTGTTGGCAATTCAGAAGGGAAAGCTGTTAAAAGTTTTCCCCGTCCCTTTTCCATAATGGCTTCTTTCCTCTATGACTTTAAGTGATCAGAAGGGCAGGTTAGACTTTAATGTGTAGATACATCATACATGACATGTGAATGAATTAATCAGCAGAGGGGAAAAGTTTTCATCATTTTCTGTCTCTTTTTTTTTTAGGGATTGGGGTGGGGGGGGGGGGGGGGTTGTTCTTCTTCAAGCAGTCTCACTTTTTCGGTATCTAATAATAAAGTGTCAGTCTAGTGTTCCTACTGTAAGTACAATGCGGTGCTTGATGTAATATTAGAATTTTTTTCATCTTTGTTTTCTTTGTAGGTTAAGGTGCATCCACGTCCAGACACTTATGCTGGCATTGAAAAGAAAGGAAAGCTTCATTGCGAGAAGTGTAGTGATGATTTGGGAATTGTCATCAAACACAGGGGTCACTACTATCCTGTGATCAAGATCCAGAAATTTTGTGTTGCTGACACTTTTCACTCAATAAAAACATACAAACATTGGAAGGATGTAAATTTCAGAGTTCTTCCTCTTGAAATAGATGAGAATACCTTTAACATAGATGTTCTATGTGACCACTTGTCCGATCAATGAAAGGATATACACATTTGTGTGATTGTTGGGTTGCACATAAAAAACATATAAATGCTTATAACTTAGAATCCTGTTTGTCAGAATCTGTTTGCATTGAGTTTATTTTCAAGATTTCATATAATGAACATGTCCTTGCTTTTATATTTTTTTTGCCTGTACCCCTTGTAATTGATATATCTTAGATGAACAGAAAAGACTTGTTTACCTTTTATGTTGACCCATGTTCACAGCAAGGTACAATTGTTGGCATAAATTGGTTACATTTGCTGTTCTGCTGCACCCTTTCATTTCAAGACTTTTGTGTGTGTAAATATTATGGGCTTAACTTTCTTCTTTTATGGTATATCCAATAAATACATGTAGTACTTCCATTTTTTGGCTTGACTTTTAATTTGGTTATGATTTTTCCTCTGTATGTCTTTGAGCCATATATGAACCATACAGCATGGTCTAAAGGTAAGACTCTCTGCTCATAATCAGGAGGTCGCGGGTTCAAGTCATGCTGGGGGCCCGTGGGGAACAGTTTTCCATGTATACCACATTTTCCTCACCCCAATCAGGTGTAATGAATTTATCCAATCACCATGACACACAGCTGAACAGATTGATCAAGCTTAGATCCACCTGTTTATATTACACTGTGAAGGCCTAGAACTTTCAACTGGTGATAGTGATAGGCCCTAGCTCTAAGCCTTAAGTTTACACTGAGTAGCCAAATAAAACTGCTCATGCGCTGGATGTGTTCATTGGTCTTTACATTTTGTATTATCATCAGTGGGCAGAGCTTATAGTTGAATGGGAGGAGTAAAACGCCACATGGAGTCACCAGCAAACTATCTTAACTACCCATTTTCTACAAGCACTCTCCCAATGCCTGGA
>JBBPDF010380103.1:0-11008 GCA_037974715.1 Lomanotus vermiformis | reverse complement strand
CGAAAATAAATGAAGAATTGATGAACGAACTGGAGCGATTGAAATGCCAGATATTATAATCCAGGAGAGAATGCTGAGATGGTTTGGTCACGAGACAGGTATTATGGGGCACGAAAGATTCCCAAATCACGTTTTAAATGGGAAAAAGAAAGAGGGGACGACCAAAATTAACCTGGAGACATTGTTTATAACATATATCTGAAAAAAGGGTTGTCATAGGAGAATGCAAAGGAGATGGCATAAGACAGAGGAACGTGAAGACGTGTAACTGTAGCGGCGGCCCAATGTGCGTTCCTCACGGAAAGGACCAAGTGCGAGATACGAAGTAAGTATATCCTAATTAAATCTTCTTGAGATATCCATTCTTACATGTTTAAATTTACAAATACGCCCGCTTGTTGAGCTCCTGCAATTTGATAACCAATCAAAGCGTAGTGTTAAAGATGCCCTTCTTGTCTTTACAAACAATATTCATAAACATCTGCAGAGGGCAAACGGTTACTGCAGAATACTTTTTGTTGAACTTTCGTCAGCATTTAATACCATCCAACCCTATCTCTTTGGTGCAAAATGTGTGTGAAATGAACAGCAAGCACTTTATTGCATGGATTTTAGAATTCTTGAGTGGGAGGTTTCAGTTTGTATTTGTAGATCGGAAACTATCTATAACATTAATTAAAAACACATGTGTACCCCAGTCTCACCCGCTTTATTTGCCCTCTACAATAACGACTGCCAAAGTCTTACAAAAGACAAAAACCCTCTTTTGAAATTTGCCGATGACACTACACTATTAATTCTAATGGACAACAATGATGAAACATTGTATAGATCTAAAGTTGACAGCTTTGTTAAATGGTGCGATATAAATTATTTACATGTGAACACAAACAAATCAAAGGAGATGATAATTGATTTCAGAAGAAAAGAAACAACAACACAACCACCCCACTTTAATTAACAGACCAAGCGATTGAGCAAATGTCAACTTACATGTCGTATAAATATTTCCAGTCACCATGGACGATAAGTTATGCTAGACAGCACAATATGTAGGTAAATGTACCCTATTATATCAAATACAATTTATAGAGATATCTCTATTTTGTTAGGAAAACGGACAGTTTTAAAGTGGATAATATTCATATAACATTGTTTGGGGAGGATTACAAAAAGGGGGGGATCGCTCAAAACTGGTAAGAATTATCAAAGCAGCCACGAAATTTACTGGAGATACGTGTCTTACTGAGAAGACTTTCATTAAGTACACTATGAAAAAGATTACACTATTTAAAGACGACACATCTCACCCTCTTCTCCCACACATTGTAAGATAAAAAAAAAGATGCAATAGATTTATTAACACAAAAATAAAATCACAACATCCAAATTCTTTTTTATCAGCCGGCAACGACCTCATGGACAAGGACTGGTTTTAATGTCAATATTTTCCCTTGTACATAAGTTATTATTCCTATCGATCACATGAATTTATTGATATCATCAGATTTATTTATTTATCAAATTATACAATTTATAGACCTCTTATATCCAATTATAAAGTTCAATATATATATGTATCTTAACCATCTACCCTTAAAATAATATGCGTATCTTTCTTTTTTATATCACGCACATCGGCATACATTAATGTCCCTCTTTTTGGATGGATACATTTTTTTTTCTAAAATAATTGAAATGCGTAAAATAATTTTTGTATTATAAGAATGTACTAATGCATTTGGTCTCCTATTAACATAAGGCCCAACATACTGCATGGGAAATTGGAACTGGTGTTTCCATGTATATATATATAATAAAAGTTTGTCTTCATTTTGTATGTGTGTGTGTTTTTTTCAGGTTTTGTTTTGTTCTTTGTTGATGTTTTTCCAGACATAAACAGTTGTAAAGGTGGTTAGACACGATCTAGAGAGCGGAAGAAAACAAAATCGGAGTCCTTGGATTTTAATCTGTATTTTGTTGTAGGTTCGTGAATTTTTCCTGATTTTTTTTTTTAATCTCTCAGTTAAATTTGACCCTTGAACTCGTGACCGGAGAAAACGAAAGGTCAACACTACAATATATTTTGACTTTCGATGTAGGCTTCTTTCTGAACTCGTGCACTCATAATTTTTTAAAGGCCGCTGTGAGAAAACTTTACATCTAAATGAACTGCACTAGCAGGAAAGCTAGATGTAAAGATTGAAAAAGAAAAAAAATGTCATTCGGAAGACCGTTAGTATTCTAGAATCAAGCTGCTTGTTTGGCAGAGGGTCTAGATCACATAGCCCCCCTACTACAGATTACTGCACTGTACTTCCAGGGTTACAAGTTACAATTACAATTGTAATTGTAACAATTGAAAGACATTCTGATGCTTTACCATTTCATACCTGATTTACATAAACTAATCTATGAAAATTTATAGGCCATCTTTGTGACTGCTCAGACTTGCTTATATGATAATTGTTTCATGTGAAATTTTTGTTTTAAAAATGTTGCTAAAGCATAAACCCCTCAGCTTTATCAGGCACTTAACCAGACCTCTTATTTTGGAGGACTGGTGTCAAGTCGCGCCTTTCTCATGTAGGCCTTGTCACTTTTCACATAACCTCATACACTTTCAACGAAACAAAGTATTTTCATTTATAGGGAACATCTATTTGAAATGTCCCTTGGTACCATTAAGGAGCAGTCATCAGAGATCCATATCAAGGTGCCTTTTTACTTTAAATAAAAAGTTAACAAAAAATGATAATAATCTCCCTCTGCTGAGTCCTATATTCCTGAATGCCGAAAATTATCACAACAATGTCGCAATTATAGATGCAACAGGTGTACTTACATATGCAGATGTCCTAAGTCATGGGAAGCTATTGTGCAAGGAAATCACTCAACGCATGAATTTAGAAGGTACTGGAAAAATAAAACTTGAGCAACAAAGGATTGCTTTATTGACTGAAAATGATGCATGCTACATTGTCGGTCAATATGCCACATGGTTTGCGGGAGGAATCTCTGTACCATTATGTCAAGATCATCCTCCGTCAATGTGGGAATACTTTCTGGAAAATTCGCAGTGTTCACTTGTTCTTGCATCTGAGCAGTTATCAGAGAAAGTTTATAAAACAACAGAAAAGCTTGAAATTCCCCTAAAAGTGCTATCAAGAAAAGATTTTCAAAGTAAAACATCAGCAAAAAGCCAAAATCATTGGTCTGTATTAGATTCTTCATCAAATACGAGGTTGGTGTAATTGTTTAGATCATAAGCTGTTTTATAAAGAAATAATATTTTATTATTTTAACTATTTTATTTACTGTGAAAAAGAAAAGGATTTGGTTTGAAAAAGATTTAATATAACATTGTAAGGTGGTGATTACTTGTTACCTTGTACTTGTAGTTAGCTTTTAACTCAGAATTTATGCTATAGATTAGAAGTGGAGTTTCTTATTTATTTTTTTTATTTTATGCTCATATTACGCTTCAAATTTAAAATTTGGTTTGTTTGTTTGTTGGGGTTTTTTTTTTTGGTGATCCAATAAATTGTGCAATTACAGGATGAAAAGGAAGACAGAATCAAGGACACCCCGGTGGTTTGAAAGATCAAATGAATTTGTTGCTGAGATGCCTGCCCTTGTTGTTTATACCAGTGGCACCACTGGTAAACCTAAGGTATTGTTATTTTGAAAATAAATAGATTCACAGAATTTTGGGTGGTATAACAGAATGCCGCAGTGGAGAGCTTAATGTGAATAATCAACAACAAAATACAATTTATAAAAGGTCTCCACAAAGAAACCATGAATTTTCAGGTTTAAACCCCTCTCCAGAAAACAATAAATAGTAAAAATGACAATGAAAGCAAAAAGTACAATTTATCTAATATAATTATTAAATTGAAATGGAAAAAATAAACAAAAGATATCAAAATTTAGTGAAAAAGGAAACTTAGCTTAGGTATAGATTTGTCGGCTTTAATTTTTTCAGCCAGTTGACGGAGTGGTTAAGGCATTGCACTGTAACCCGTGGGTCCATGGGTTCAAGCCCAGCTTCAGCATCTGGCTTTTTCTTTGGGCGAGAAAATTCACCCCTATTGCCCGCCTTGAGCGCGGATAGCTCAATGGTTAGGGCTCTTGACCACAAGCCACAGGTGGCGGGTTTGTTCCCAGCTGTGCAGGCTTGAATTAAAATCTGTTTTTCTTGTTTTTTTCGCCTCCCTGTCCTGTGATAGGTAGGATAAATAAGTGCCTAGTCCCATCAGGGACAAATGATAAACAAGAAAGTCCCATATGCCTTCGCGCATGTAAAAGAACTCTCTGTGGTTAAAATCGAAAAGAGCAGGCCATATCGGCTTCCACCCTGGCAAAATTCAGTTCCTACCAACAATTCTTTCGAACCCAGTCAACCCTACAACCCTTCTTACCTCAGACTTATTAACTCGTTCATTACTCTGAGTTCAATTAGAAAAGGCAATGACAGGGGGGAAGAGAGTGTGGCTTGGCACCTATGGTTGTTTAACTCATTTGTACATCGACTGGCCTCGCCAACCAGTCTATTGATTCCTTTTATATAGACATAATAGCTCCAACACAGATTTGTAAAATAATGTACACAGTGTCTTATCAATATTAAATTCATTCAACTTCCTCATAAGATACATCCTACAATTTAATTTAGTTACAACAGCATCAACCTCTTCTTTCCAATTTAGTTTGTTGTCTATTTGAACACTAAGATACTTATAGTGGTTGACTCTCTCAATTTCTTGATTTTTAATTGTCAGAGGTAAGAAAACATCTTTGAATCTCCGAAAGTCAATAATCAATTTTTTCATTTTTTGTACATTTAATTCTAAAAAATTGTTGTTACACCACTGGACAAATGTGGTAATCTCAGACCAATAGGCGTCTCATCAGTTTGTATAAGACCCTGAAGAGATTTGTCATCAGCAAATTTAATAAGGGGGTCTGATGTATCATTTAAACTTCTGCAGTCATTTGTATACACAGTAAATAAAGATGGGGAGAGGACACATCTTGAGGGGTCCCAGTCCCAGTATTTGTTTTAACGCTTTGAGACTGTAGGTTGTTCATTTCAACATACTCTGTCCTCTCAAAAGAAAATCTAGAATCCATCATTTCAAATGAATTTCATTCATGGTTTGTATGGGATCCACATTATCAAACCCGAATTGATGATTAAGAAAAGAAAAACAAGAAAATGTAGGCATTTTCGTAAACAACAACTATAACTACACATCATGTAACACAAAAATAAACATGAACAGATTGCAGTGGATACCCCTCAAAGAACAAAGAGCTAGAATTAAGGTAACCGTCCTCTAGAAGGCAATTAATAACCAAGCAATATTACCACTTGAAACATTTCAAATGAAATATACCATACCAGATCTGGTGCTAAAATTGTTTACATTACATTTTACATTCTAGTGTAGATAGTCATTTTTATTCATACTTCTTTAGTGCTTTTACTTTTAGAATATGGAACAAATTACCAGTCAGTGTAAAGAGGAGTAAAGATACAGAAGATTTTAAACAAAATCTTAAATATATAGCATTAGCATGTAAATACTAGCTTTCAGCAACACATTGACAAAATACTCAGTTGACTGAGTCTTTCAGCTTTTCTGAGGAAGAAGATGAAGGAGAAATTAATGTTCCTCTCTTTTCCCCTTTCTCCTCCACTTTCCATATATATTCAAAATATTTTTGTGCGTCCAAAATAATTCATCATCCCTACCCTGTTTTTGATTCCACAGGGTGTAGTGCTAACACATGGCAATCTGTCCGCAATGGTTTCTGGAATGGTGACTAGTTGGGCCTGGACAGAAAAGGACGTTATTCTACATGTTCTCCCTCTTCATCATGTTCATGGCATTATCAATTGCCTGCTGACTCCTTTGGCTTGCGGTGCTACCTGTGTCATGGAGCCAAAGTTTGATGCCAAAAGGGTGAGCACTGAGAGTGGATAGAGTCTCGATGCAACCAGCTTCAATGAAAACAGCTTAAAATAATAGATATATAGAAAATGTTCCGATGTTTTCAAACATAGATCATAACTTTGCTACTAAATAGATTTTATAAAGATGTGTGCTCTCAATTTGTGCCAGTCCTTATCTTGTGTGTTCATTGATATGCTCATAGTTTAGATTTCAAGGTAAAATGAAATCTAATAATGCCGTATTAAAATATCTTATGCTGTCTTTATAAGCGTCAAAAACATCAAAATTATTTCACGGTTTTTCTTCACCTATTCATATTTTCATACTTTTTTTTTTTTTTTAATTAACTTTTTAATTAAGTTTCCTTATTGATATTCTATATACAGTGGAGTCCACGTAAGATAAGACAAACATTTTTGAAAAATTATGTTCTCAAATCTTCTATATGAATCATTCATTTTTCAAGGAAAGCTAAGAGAAAGGACTATTACTGCACATATAGTATATAGCTTCACCCTTGAAAGCTCAACTCTCAGAATGCCTTGATAATATTGTTTGGCCCCTGATGCATTTTCCAATAACATACACCATGCTTTTTTATTATACCATTCACACTGGTTTAGTTTTATGTGAGTGATCTTTCTCTAATCTGATAGGTTTGGGATCTTTTGACTGCTCCAATGATTCCAAATTTTGATCGACACATCTCTTTGTTCATGGCCGTGCCAACAATCTACAACAAACTCATTCAGTTTTACGATGAGCGCATAACTGCTGAAAATGCTAAAATTGCAGCATCTTTTACCAAAGCTGCAACAGCAAACAAGTTAAGGTAACTAACAGAAGCATGTCTACTGTCCTCTTGTCATCGCAAACATTGTCAGAAAGCTGATTGTATTTCAGGCCTGTTGCCATTTGGCCTTTTTTCCTTCTTTTTTTTTTTTTTCCTTTTCTTTTTTTTTTTTTTTACCTCCTCCTCGGGATGATGCGATGGATCCCATTGGAGAGAGGAGCACAATGTGCATATGCATAATGTGTCCATGTATTTCATAGGAGATATTGTGTTCCTACTTACTGTCTAAATTTGAATCTAAAGCGAGATCCAAAACAGGAACGCTCAGGTTTCAAAGCGTCACTGCTAACTTTGATTTTAGTTGTTCCAGTACTCACTCTCTTCTGCTTCTTTCCTTTGACCATCTCTTAGTCAGAAATCAAGGGATTTCATCTCTTGTCCGCAGGCTTATGGTCAGTGGTTCAGCAGCACTTCCAACTCCCGTCAGTGAACGTTGGGCTGAAATTACTGGACATCGACTTTTAGAGAGATATGGTATGACTGAAATTGGAATGGCTCTAACAAATCCCTTGGAAGGGGAGAGAATCCCGGGTAAGTTATACTGAAATTCTGAATTTCATTCAAAATTATCATAGATCTAAACCTTTTCATATTTCCTGGAGCATGGATCACCAACGACCAATTTCATTTTTATTGCCCCCATCCAGTTCACAACACCACACTCGGGCCGATGCATGCAAAATCTACACTTGTCTCACCGCAGTCTCCAGGTGTCTTCTTCAGGTGTTTGCTGCATTTCCCTGTGAGTGAAGAGCCATTATACTTAATGTGGCATCATTGTCTGTTTAGCAGACTGTGAGGTCTCAGGTTTGAACCCTGCTCAGCATATACGATGCTGAGTTCTTGGAAAAGGGTCTTTTGCCTTTAACTAGTTTGAGAAGTATTTTCTCACTTCTCTTAAGCGTAAAATGAGTATCTGACCATAGAAAGTGGAAGATCTTGTCACTACACTATTGTGATGCACCTGTAAAATGGCAGCTCTCCAGTTATGATTCTCAGGACTTGAGATTTGGTATTGAATTGAAACTATCTGCTGTACAACCCTTTGTAAAGCATTGAGAGCACAATAAACAGACTGAGCAATACTATTTATGCATGTGTTTTGTTTGTATGTGTAAAGTTGTGATATTAAATTTGCATTTCAATAATGTAATTAATGTCAATGTCAGTTAGAAGTTCTGAGTAGTGACCAGTCTGGATGCTACTTGGTCACTGTTCCACAGCTTTCTTCTTGTGCTTTAACATGGCTGTCTTAACTGATTGAAGACAAGCCGGCCGCAAGCGGCTAGCAATGTTCACACCACACTTATTTATAGAAGTATTTATAGTTTTGCCAGGGTGGAGACCGATTTTGCCTGCTCTTTTCGATTTTAACCACTGAGGGTTCTTTTACATGTGCAAAGGCACATTGGACCTCCCAGTTTATCGTCCATATCCCAATGGATTAGGCACTCATTTATCCTGCCTACCACAGGACAAGGAGGCAGAAAAAAAAACCTAAAACCCGGATTTCGGTTTTCAAATCAAGCCTGCACTGCCGGCAACAAGCCAGTGACCTTTGGCTTGGTGGTCGAGTGCTCTAACCAATGAGCTCCTTTTTTTTTTTAACATAGAACCTTATAATAAGCAATATAATTTCCTGTCTAGGATGAATAAAGTTGATCTGATTTGATTTGGTTTCTTTTCACTAATTCTTTATTTGTATTGTTGAACAACAGATCATACTTTTTAAACACATACCAGTAAGTTTTTATGGTGTTTGATTTACTGTATGTTTGAATAGGATGTAGGACAGCCCGCTTATATTTTTGACGTGGCAAGGACCACCAATACTACATCCCTGTAACAGAAAGTCAGTTGTTCTGATCAATACATACATTGAAGAGAAAGTAAAGGGAGATGACTTAGAAAGAGTAGAATGCAAAGCCAGGCAACAAGCTCAGTCATAAACTGATGTCTGGCCCTGAAAACAGCCGCTCTAAGAAATTTGGAGCCAAAGTGCATTGACTTATTAATGGTTGGCAAGCAAGGGTTTTCGTTGGACTGCTATTTTTACCTAATATTACCAACTTTTACCAAGTCAAGATGTGAATATAAGCGGGATTGTGAAATCCCATTTCGATATATAAAATATTTCCCCACTAACGATATGTAAAAAAAGAAACAGTGGGACTGATATGACGTCAGTGTAAGCAGGATGTCAATGCATCCAATGTTGTTATAAGTGGGCATCACCAAAAGTACTTGAGAAGAAATGGCCAACGCAAATGAAAAAAAAATTGATTTAATAACAGAAAAAAAATCTTGATTGTATCTGTTTGTATCTCATCTTTGTAAGGAGCCGTCGGAAATCCTTTTCCAAATGTTGAAGCCAGAATTGTAAGATGGAGGGACAATTCTTCTCAATACGACATATTGGCTGAGGGAAACAATAACAGAACTGTTGTCACTGAAGGTAATCTCTTTACTTTGATTTGTTTTGTCACTTTATTTCATACTTTGAAACAAATTTGCAAGTTGATATTAATAATGAAATATGAACTTCTATGGGAAATAGTAACTTTTGTTTTGTTTTGTTTTGTTTTTGTGTACATTTAGAAGATTAATATATTTTTCTAATTCAACTTTAAGGCAAGAGATTGGGGCACTGACTTCAGAAAGTTGTTCTTTGCATTTATGTTAGTCTTAGTCTTCACAAAATCTCTGTAAGATTTCTGTAAGAGCACGGAAAAGTTTCTAGAATATTACTATTTAGATGTTAATGTTGTACATTTCGGTTTCTATTTAAAGTTTCCTATTTCTTTAGTGTATTTTACATTGATTGAAAGTTTATTCCACAATCTGGGAGTACTGGGGAAATATGAATACAAAAAGAATATCAACACTTGAAGATAGTAATGTAACTGTCACCTTATCTTATATTGTGATTTTTCATTTTGAATTCTTTAAGTTTAAGTGGTAAAACTGCTTAGCCCTTAATTGCTTTGAAAAGAATGGTAACCTTATTTCCTTATTTCTGGTTCTTTGTTCTCATGATGGGTATCAACTGCAATTTGTCCAAGTTTATTATTGTGTTACCTGATGCACAGTTATAATTGTTGGTTACAAGTCTGCCTGCATTTTCTTTTTTGGCATTTTTTCTAAATCATCTTTTTTGGTTTTGTTAATGTGGATCTCATATACACCCACCATAATCTAGGACTTATTCTTTGAATGTTTCCTAGCACTTGTTTCCTAGCACTTATCTTCAACAGGTAGAAGACAGTCATGGATATTATATTGTAGGGATACGAGTAGGCCATTTGCTTTCTTATTCTTAAGTTTTGCACATGTTGGCCTTTCCACTGTAGTTTATTATCTCTGATAATTTAACTTCAAGGTATTTTGAACAATTTGTAATTTTTGATTTTTAAGGATTGTTTTTGTAGGTAATAGTTTGATTCTGCAAGTTTCTTTTTATTTGATATTTTAAGTACATACTTGGCAATTTTTCTGGGTGGGATTTTCTAGTCTTTTTTTCCTTTTTGGAGTATTGGAGTGTTTTACAATCATTAATATTTTTTTTATTTCTCTCTATAACCGTAACATATTATCTTCTGCAAATAATCTCATTTCAGTGCCTTGTGTGTTGTCTTGGTTTCATCCATGGACTGATTTAACAGCAATAAGTGTATTTTGCTACTTAGTTTTCCATATTGACATAATATGTCTTTGTTTCTGATATTGGCATTTAACGTAACAATAAATGTTTTAATGTGTCTTTGTTTCCCACACTGATTGTGACAAAGCAATGATTGTATCTTGTATCTTATTCCCAATTTAATTGATTTGACACTGCAATAAATGTATTTTGGTGTCTTGTTTTTCTCAATATTGACATTTAAGATTGCAACAATTGTATTTTGTGTCCTGGCCGTTTTTCTAACATTAATATTGACATTTAAAATTACAGCAAATGTATTGTGCTTTTTATTCTTCCACTTTGATTGATGTGGCAAAGCAAAAGATGTATTTTGATTATTCCTCCTTTATTTCAAAATTTCAAAATGAAATCCCTTCTCTTCCCCCACCCCCTCCTCTCTCTCTCTATCTCTCTTTTCTTTTCTTTAACTTTCAATAAAACCCTTTTTTCAGGTGCTGAGAGTGAGTCTGGCGAGCTGCTGATCAGAGGTTCGTCTGTTTTCACGGAATA
>JBBPDF010378998.1:0-11010 GCA_037974715.1 Lomanotus vermiformis | reverse complement strand
AAAAAATTGCTTGTGACCTTATTCCACGACTAGTGTAAATAACTGTGTGTGCCTCATTAACAAAAGAACATGAAAATAAAGCAGTGGTCATAAACTGCCAGTTGTCAAAACCATAGTCTCACATATTCCTTTGTCATTTTTTTTTTTAATCAATAATATAGATTCGTAGTCTGTCATTTTTTTGTACATAATTCTTCAAACTTGAATCCCAATGCTTCTCCTATATATCTATTCTGAATTGAAAAAACTACTATTCATCTTTGTAACTTTATTTCTTTTCAAACAATTTTTGCATTCAATGTTTTCAATATGTTTGATTAAAAATAATATTTGGCAAGCTAATATTTTTAGATGTCCCTGCTAATCTTAAAATGAAATTCTCAATAACACAAGTATCTGGCAATAGTGCATTCAGAATGAGTAAGATAAATCAATAGACCCTCAGCAGTAAATTGAGCAATTAATCTGTACCCATAAATGTCTTTTCTTACTCAACATTTTCATAACTTATAAAGCCACTGTTCGTGCTTTGTTGATGCAGTTTTTCTAGTTCTTAAAAAAATTAGCATTGACAATTACACTATTATCCTCATTATTTTGTATGTTTTATTGCTTTCTTTTCACTTTTGGTGTTTCTTACCCAAGATTTTGTTTTACCTTTGTTCTCTTTTCTCACAGTGTGTGTTATCAAAGATAGTCTGGGAGGGAAATGTTTAGATCACACTCGGAATTGCGATTACAATCAACATTTTGTTTTAATTGGTTGAATTTATACAGGCATCATTACTTCAAAATGTGATCAAATGGAATAAAAACTTTAAAAAATCATGTCCTCCTACATAAGGATTTGAAACACAATCAATTTCTCTTTTTCATGTTTTGCTCTACATAAAAAACAGGTTCTTCTTGTAAGGAAGCCCATTTATTGATGAACATCTTGATAAACCTCAGTAATTCCTACACTATGTTCTCAAAAAGCCAGAAGTCAACCCCAGTGGCAATTATTCTCCATTTCTTTTGTTTTACTTTTCTTTATTTGGAAAAAAAATGTTTAAGCAATGAGGTCAGGTTGGTGGAGGGGGAAAAGGTGGAGCTGGTGGAGGGGTTGAAAAGAGGAGAAAATTTTAATAGATTGGGCCAATACAAATTATTTCATTTGAAAATTGATTTTTGTTTCCAATGTTTATTCATTTTCTCATTCTTTTTCTAATGTATTTATTTTGGCTTTTCACAATTTTAAAAATATTAATAATAAATGTTCTGCAAAAGAGCAACCTTCTTGTTAAGTTTGTTTTCTTCATTCCATATGCCCTTGTACACAAAAATAGATGCAAAGCCACGCTCTAACACATTGTAAGCATGCACAAGCATACACAGGCAGTAATTGTCTAAGGCAAGGTTGTATTCGTTATCCAAAACAACGGCCATTCTGAATTCTGCAGCTGCTTCCGAAAACAGACCAAGCTCCATGTACGAATAGCCAAGAACGGAATGGAGGAATGGGATGTCTCTTGAATAAACCTCTCCCATCAGCTCCTTGGTGGCTTGCTCAGCATGGCGGAGTTTGCCAATCATTTTGTACGAAAGAACTAAAATATAGTAGGCAAGGACTGAGGTTGGCATGATGGCCTCTTCCTGTGCATCAACTTCTTCCTGGAGAGGTTCGGGAAGAGTGACACGCTCCAGTCCACCGTAGACGATGTGACTGGAGTACGGCCGGGGGAAGAACAAGGTCTCATCTAATTTAGGTTCCTCCTCTTCTTGTTTGCTCTTGAAGGAATCCTCAAGGTACATGATGGCGTCATCATAGTTGGCCTGACTGTACAGGAAGTTGGCATACTTCACGCACACGCTGGCATTGAGGTCTTCCTTCAAGGCCGCCTGCAAAGGAATAAAGAAAATTAAAGTTTATAAATTAACTAAAATGTATTGGCAAATCTTGATTGCACCTGCAAAAGTTAGAAATCCATCAGTGAACCAAAGGAAAAACTTGATTCAAATGCTTGAGAAAATTATTGTCCTTCAAATGGAGTGAATTCAAACACCTAAAGAAATCAGAGAAATATCTGAGCAAACATCAATATCATGAAAGATATTGAGAAGATAGATCATACATTGCATAGTATGTTGATCATGTAATCATGAGGAAGGCAAGAAACGACAATATAAAAACAAATATTGCTTTGGAAATTAGAGAGTAAAGTGCTGGAGGAAGCTTGAAGGATAGCTTGAAAAGAAATTCAGAAAGGGACATTACTACAAGGACCAAGGAGAGACTTGAATGCAGAGACTCATGACAATTATAGAGTATAGTATGAGATGCCATTTACATTTGTCTAAACAGACATTTTATGTTGAAGAGACTTATATTAGGTCAAATATCCTTTCATGCCATTACTTATTCTAAATTTTCAAGTAAAACTGTATGCTGAAGCAAGTATTGTTTCAACAATGGAAATGTTTTCTTGCGTTTTGCTGTTTTTAGTGTAGCATTGTTAGCTTTTAAACTATGTCTGATTTTTTTTCTTACTTGGAAGTATTGCTCAGCACAAAGAATCATTTCCAATTCACTGTCAATGTCCTCACAGATGCAAGCTTTCACATAACACATAGTGGCAAGGTTGCCAAGGGTGATGCACATTTCTGGAGCCAGCTCACCATTGTGGATTTCTCTGTGAGGAAAGAAATTCATGGACATATGATTTATCATTGCACAGTTAGATTGAACTTTGTAGAAACAAAAACTTGATATGATAAGTGTCTAGATTTATAGAACCTTGCAAACAAGTACCAAGGATTAAAATCCAATTCATTCTTTTGGTAACTACACAAAATTTCAAAGAAGCATTAGCAACATTAAAAGAACATACAAAAGTCATGCTTAATAATATCATGCAAATTGTTTACAGAGAAATGCTTTGGAGAAATTCTACAGTGCTAATGCAGAGCGACATTTCTGAAAAAAAAAAAATCAGGATTTTTCACCTAGTTGTCCTTTACACTAGCCATCTCTTTATTGTTCTTGTGACAAAGACAAATATATATGCAGTTGAAGTGGTTCTTTTCAAAGTAGCATGTAAGTGGTGGCTCACACCTTCTTTGTAGAATGTTCTTCACCCTGTACTTAACATTTTAAATTTTGTAACGTACAATTGCACTGCCTAAGGAGCAAAGTTATCAATATTTAATTATGAATTTTTCATCTTTTTTTAAGACAAAGACAAAATTTGTTTTATCTATTTCAAATAAAGCACTCTGTGAATTGTTCACAAAATTACAGCCTTTTAAAATTTATGTATATTTAAATAATCTACCAAAACATACCAAGCAAATAAACAGCATAAAAAAAAAGTAAAGAAACCAGGTAAAGATCCCTTAAAATGTTTTTAAACGTACCTGAACACATCCAGACTCTCTTTATACGATTCAATAGCTTTGTCAACATCTCCCGCCATTGAATGCATTTGTCCAAGTTGATGTAATGTACTAACCAGATCCCCTGTGAATGAACAAAAAGCATAAATTTAGCATGACATTTGGGGGGTAGTTGAAATATATAATCATAAAATATAAGATTTTTCATAATTTTAAAAATGCTACTTTTTCTTTTCGTCGCAATGTGAGAGGTGAAGAATGACTTTATAATTTTTTCCTCTTATACATGATTGTTTTAAATAAATCCTCTCAACATTTCTTATTTTTATTCATGTCCGAAAATCATTAAATCTTATTACCGTTAAAATTCCTACTGATTTGTTTGTGACATCTTCAATTCATTTTACTATGCATTATAATGCCAATTTTATAAAATTTTAAAAAAGGGAACAAGTGATTTTCATAGAAATTTGAGCGTCTTCTATGTTCCTGTAGAAATTTGTATGCCAGATTGATTTGTAATGCCTTAGTAAAGCAGAAGAAGGATCTTTTCTTAATGAAAAAGATATGCAATTTTTCCTCAGTTTCTAACACTTAAAAAATAAATTTGCAAATATCTAGTGCAATATTACAGGCAGCATTGCGCAAATAGATACAAAAAATTAAATTAAAATGAGTATCTAAAAACTAAAGAATAATTCATAATTCCTCATTTATTTTTTTTTATAAAAACCGAAGTTAAACTAAATTTCTATAAACATAAAACACATAGTTACTTGCATTGGATCAAAGACTTCAGTTAAAATTTATAGAAATATATTTCTGAATTGATTTAACTTCATGCACCAAAGGCTCCATCGCTAAGATACTGAATAGAAGAACACTTTGCAAGTAGTTCCTAAATCTACCGAGGAACAATTTTAGCAGATTAAATTTTATGTCGAATGTGTCATTTAATTTAGGAAAAATGCATTGTTTCTCAAAACCTTTCATCAGAATTTTCACTCATCTTTGCTGCCATTTTCAACAGGTGTAGTAAAATTAAAAACTTGCAATAGTATCACATGATTGAGGCCACCTCAGTTTCATTTTTCTGATCTTTTACCCTGATCACTATCACTGTAGGCATAAACATAGCATTCGATAGAACAAATTCTTGAAGTGAATTCTCTGAGAATAATGAAGAGTAATTCTCATTCTACAAACATGCATTCTTTCTCCTTCTATTAACATACTTCTATATCATTAACATACTTGATATGTTTCAAGTTACCCATCTAAACAGTGTGGCCTCAGTGATATAGTGGTAAGTATCCCCACATGACATGCAGAGGACATGGATATGATTCATCACAGAGAAGAATATTTTTTCCTTATTTCTAAATTCATTTTGCTGCTTACATTCCTTCCTTTTTATTGTTTTTACTTCTTTGTTGTATGTAAGCCTACAGTGAAGAGTAATATACAGACATGTATATTGAAATATATATCTATACATACACATATATATATATATATAATATATATCAATTACCCTTAATATCATCTTCCAGGACATCCTGAATATCCCTGGCCTGCTCCAAGTAGTGGACAGCATTCTGATATTGCTTCATGCTGATGTGAGCATCTGCAGACCTGCTCAATAGTTGGTTGTGAAGGGCCATGTCCAGGTTTTCTGAGCATGACGAGCTGGTCATTTCTTCCATCTTCTCAAAGGCCTCACTCTCCGTCGAAGAGGTGACCTGAAGAGAGAGAAAGTGTCCATTTAGATTTTACCAAATGTAATTCATATCTGTTTTCAGATAAAATTTTTAAAAGTTGGGCTAGATTTTTCATCATTATTGCTAATTTTTCCCACCTGTTCAAGACACGAAAAGAGAAAGTATCTGCACATCAATATTATCTTCTGCACTTCATTCTTCTCCTTCTCCATCTCCTTCTTCTTGTCCTTTACATCCAAAGCAAATTTTGGTTTTATTCCGGTAATAGGATATTCAACGTCAAAGTCATCTTCTGTGTCAAGTCCATCCCATTGAACAGGAGCAATGACAAGGCTGAGCATGATTGTTTTAGTAGCATGATTGTTATTGTTCTTTATTGCCGTTCTCTCATGCAGGCCTCAGTTTTCATCTCATAAAAATCACTCATTTTTCATCTGCATTCTTTTGTCTTCGTTGAAAATTCTGCTTCCGATTGTTTGGATTGCATTGGTGATTTCTTTTTAAGCACTCTCTAGGATTCAAACATATAAGTAAAAAAAAAAAAGGGTATGTAATTGTCTTACTTAGCTGGTGATCCATTCTGATTAAAGAGATAAAATCAAATCGTCCAAGTTATCTGGACATCCATTCTGATTATGGAAATAACGTCAAATTATCCAAGTTATCTGGACATCCATTCTGATAATGGAAATGACGTCAAATTGTCCAAGTTATCTGGACATCCATTCTGATTATGGAAATAACGTCAAATTGTCCAAGTTATCTGGATATCCATTCTGATTATGGAAATAACGTCAAATTGTCCAAGTTATCTGGACATCCATTCTGATTATGGAGATAACATCAAATTGTCCGAGTTATCTGGAAATTCATTCTGATTATGGAGATGACGTCTAATTGTCCAAGTTATCTGGACATTCATTCTGATTATGGAGATAACGTCAAATTGTCCAAGTTATCTGGACATCCATTCTGATTATGCAGATGACATAACATCAAATTGTCCCACTAAGTTGGACATCAATCCAGTTTTGAAGATAACATTGAATCATCCTTATTAGCTGGAAATCCATTATCGAGATAGCATGAATAGCTGAATTCTGTCTCTGATTCTTTGCACCCAGTTCCAAGGCTTCTGGACATGGCGTGTCCCAATATTCGAGGTTATGTTGTATTGCATACATAGATACATAGAGCGTCTTCAATCAACCAGAATGTTTCTGGCTGCATACATTTATTTAAAAAGTGTAATTATATCTTAGTGTTTTATTTTAGGCTTATCCCTGCATAATGGCCCTTTTTGTCTGCAGACTGGAACTCTTTTACCCACAAATGGCATACAACGAAGAATGGCATGTAAGGAAAACAGTTTGTAATAATTTTCCTCTGGATATAATGACAATATCCAGCAATAGTTAATCATCAATCTGCAGAAATAGCACAAATCACAATACCATAATGATTGTAATATTTACACTCCAATCAATACCGTTAAAAAATCCAGTATCTTTAGAAAAAAAAATAGAAAGTTTCAAAAGGAATTTTACAAAGAGATATAAAATGTTGTTTGATTTAATGACTATAATACACGTTTATATGACTTAAGAATCTTATCATCATTTTCATATATACATCTGCATCAACATTTAGAGCACCCTGTGTTGATCACAGACAAATGTTGAAATATTTGAAGATAGAATGCATGTCCCTAAAGCAAAATAAAATTATCTTTCAAAGTCATGAAGATATTAAGAGCAGAAGTAAGGGTTGATGGCAGGTTAATCATACATATAGTTTCATATGAAGATAATTATCTATATTTATTTAAAAATTGAAAAATTTTGATTTGAAGATCATGCTTCACTATTAACAAAATATTTTCTGGAAATATCAAAACACTTTTCTACCTACCTTGTCTCCAATATCTAGAGCTTCATTGTAGTAGATAAGGGCAGTCTTGTAGTCGTACTGTGCAAAGTAGCAGTCTCCGAGGATCTGCAAAATGCGCATGTGCTGCCTTTTCTCACCAACAGCAGACTCCTTCATGAAAGCTCTTCCAATCTCCAGGAATTTTATGGCCTTGTGGTACAGGTTGAGGACATTGTAGGTGTTTCCCAGGATATACAAGTTTTGACACACCAGCCAGAATTTATGCTGTTGGAGATCCGGTATTTTCTCGGCGTACAAATTCCAGAATGTTTCAAAAGCACGAGCACACATTGAAGCACATTTGTGGTAGGATTTAATTTTGTAATAAGTAATTCCTAAAAGTGACAGTAAAAGACTATGAAAGAATGTGTACATAGTAAGACCATGTGCATGTTTGACCATGTGAAGGGCCAGTTCAAAAACATGGGAAGCTCTTGGATAAACATGTAGCATGAAAGTTGACACACCCAACATGCACAACACATGAGCATTTTCAAGAACAGCATCTTTGCCATAAAAACCTGATGAGCGATGATAATCAAGTGCCTTTTCATACCATTCCAGAGCCTCTGTGTACTCTTTCTGTACAAAATGGCAATCGCCTAGTTTCCTCATTGCCATAGCCACGATATGTTTCTGGGACTCCTCGTTGTTTTCAAGGACCTCTAGAGCTTCACTGTAACACTTTACCGCTTCAGACACCCTCTTCATTTGCTCAGAGTCTTCTGTCGTTTCTGACGTGACTTTTTCGGGGGTTGAATTACCATTGTTCTCTTCATCTGACGCCTCTCTTTCAAAAAATTCACAAATAGCGGCAATAACTTTATCGTATAAAGCATCATCGTGAAGATCATCAGCATAAGCATTTCCCAGATCAATGAGTACAAGTGCTATCTCACGATGTGCTTCCAAGTCTTGAAGATCTTTGTATATGTTGAGTGCTTTCTCTAAATTTCTCATTCCATTGAAACGATTACCCTGTCTGTAACACAGAAGGCCAGTATTCTGAAGCAGCAAAGCATTGAAGCGAAGCAGCTTTACTGTTCCATCTTGGATCTCTTCTAAAATTTGAAGAATATCTTCATACAAGTTTTCAGCTTTTCCATATTCTTCTTTTTCAATCAGTTTCTGAGCAACACTCTGAAAAGCTTGAGCAACTGTCAGTCTCAAACTTTTCTCTGTCAGGGGCGAAAATCTCTCCTTCTGCATTGTTCCCTGATTTGCTGTTTCCTCCTGTGCTGAATTGGTACCATTTACCATCACTGTGTTAGCATTGCCATTTAAGCTATTATTATTATTATTATTGTTATTATTATTAGAATCATCTACTGTTTCAACAACAACTGATGTTTGTAAGTTAGTTTGAGCTTTTGGGGTAACTTCCTCCCCATTTCTGATGATGCAAGGACCATCAACTATTCCACCAAAGGATATGGTATCAGGGATGATCTCTGTAACCCCTTTCACCACAAAGTTACTTCTCTTCTCTAAGAAAAAATCCCATCCTGCCGTGTCCACATCACTGGAAGCAAGTTCATACATAAGAGAGTATTCTTTCACCTGTGTATCAGTCCGTGATTTTTCATTCACCTGAGCAAGATTAAATGTTTCCACTGTCATAACTTCTTCCTCTTCTTCTTCTTCCTCTTCCTCTTCCTTGCCACTACTTCTAGCCTCTCTGGCTAAATCCATATCAGTCTCTTCTGAGATTGTGTCATACTCCATCTTTCCATCAGACTGTGCTTTAGGAATTTCATTCATATTATAAATCTCTGTCATTATCTCTTTCACATTTTTGTTCAAAAGCCTTCGGTGACAATAGTGTTGAATTCTTTTGAACCAATTGACGTTGGTGTTGGGAGTGTGTCCAAACTGCGAGGGCACATCATGAAGACTTTCAATGCTGAATGCATGGTTCATGTATCCAGACTGATAGGGGCGAGGTCCACTTGTCTGATGTGATGAAGACAGAGGGAAGCGAGACACAGGTGTAAGGGGTGTTTTAGCGTGAAGCTTGTTGGCAAAATGGTTGGGATCTACTAGTCTCCAATCTTCGTTCATCCAGTTGGAAAGCGTGCGACCCAATACATCTGTCAAGGATTGGCTTCGAGATTCCGCAAATTTGATTTGTGAATTGTACCACTCAACACTCTGATTGTTGGTCTCTTTGATTAACTCTTCATTGCACATATCGACAATCTCACTCAAAAGAGTGGAGGCATGAACACACAACCAAAACCATTCCAGAGGACTCTGCCTGAAAGCCCGACTTTTGCGTGTGCATACTTCAGCAAGGCCAAGATAAGCTTCGATGAGCATGCGGCCATTTCCTTCAGATTTCTCCTGCATGATGGTGGTGCTTTGTAGAAACTGCTGCTCAGCATCATTCAGTCGGAGCTCCTCGAGACTGGTCTGGGCTTTGTGAAGTAAGCTTTGAGCATCCCAGTGCTCATCAGCATCTCCCTCATTATTCTGTTGCAAGCAAAGAGAAATATAATAGGTAAGAATTTTATATTTGGGCAATTCAACAACAAAATAAAAATGTTAAATTATCAGTATCGGTATTTCTATTGCTTCTTTATGTCTCATGATCAGGCTGAAATTAAAAATAAAGATAACAACAGGTCATAAAAAGCTTCTTCCTGTAAAAATTTCTCAGACTGGAAAAGACAGCAAAATGTTTTCAAAAAGTAGTGAATTTTTTTTTTAAATAAAAATGATTCCATTTTGCGTGGGTATTACCCTTCATTTGGCAATACAAGTACATATATTATGTATGTAACATTTGGCGAGATAATATACAAATTCATAATTCAGATGCAATGAACACTTTTCAACTTATAGTTAGCCATTCGCACTTAGCCCTGTTCGATACATTGCTATTCATTGAAGAGAAAAAAGGTGTGCCATGACACTGGATCCTGATTGTCAGCTGGCTGAAGTCTATTGTGTATCCCTGAAGGTAAAACCAAAAAGGATCTAGAATTTCACATGAACAGAATTAAACGCAAGCATCTGTCCATTTCTTTTTATTTTGCTTGTTTTGCTTCCTTTTTTATCAGTTTTAGCAGCATTTTTAAATCCAGCCTAAAGAAAAAACAAATCATTTCAGAGTTGGAGAGAATTATACAAATACTGCACTCCTCACCAATAATAGCCCGCCACCCCCCAAAATGGCTGGGGCAGTTCATTTCCCTTGATCTTTAGGGGGGAGGAGAGGAACAGAAAGGGGAATGAGAGATATAGATACTAGGTCCCTCTAGATAAGTCACAGATGACTTAAAACAATGTGTTGCATTTTGTGCCAATACGCTCCGACGATTTGAGGAAAGCCAGTCTATAAAGGTGGAAAACATCGTTACTGGTGATGAAACATGGTTTCCCTGAAACTAGTCTTCAATCCAAAGTGTGGCTCTCTCCTGATGAATCACCATCGTTGAAATTCCAAAGAGCCCACAGTGTCGGACGAAGGTACAGTTACCTCAGACTGGTATGTAAATCAGTACATATAAGAAAACTGGAGGAACGTCGTCCACGGACAGGCACAAGAGGCTTAATGAATGTGGCACCATGACAATGCCAGTAAGCAGTGCGAACACAGCAAGTACAACAATGTAGCATTTGACTGAAAATAACGTTCAGATTTTTACCCATCCTCCGTATTCTCCCGATCGACCTAGTCCCCTGTGACTTCTTTCAGTTCCCTTTCGTGAAAGAAAACATCCTCAGAATCAAGCTCCAAGAGAACGCCGTCAAGATGTTTGAGAATGAAATATCGACCATACCAACGGGAATGGAGCAGAAGTGCATACACGCTGAATGAGAGTACTTCGAAAGACCGTGAACATTTGAAGGTAATCAGACAAACACATGCGCACAAAGTGAGGTAGTCAGAGAGAAAGAGAGAACGAGCGAGCGAGCGAGAGAGAGAGAGAGAGAGAGAGAGAGAGAGAGAGAGAGAGAGAGAGAGAGAGAGAGAGAGAGA
>JBBPDF010377896.1:0-11017 GCA_037974715.1 Lomanotus vermiformis | reverse complement strand
TGGAAACATAAATCATAAACAGACGAAAAAAGTATCCTCAGAAAACATAACATATATATATATATATACATGTCCGAGGATTAATAATGATAAATGCCAACACATAGTATTGGTATAGTATTATTATTACTTTTTTAGTATTAGTGAACTGGTTTCAACTTATGAGATGAAAAAGCATTTTGAGATTTGCGTTAGAAAATATCATACGAACATAATTCAACAATGCAGGCAAATATGCGAAAAAGCAAATCATTCTATAAATATGAGGAAATTCTTGTTTCATAGACAATTCAATGTCAAGACTTCTCTCCACACAATAGGACTAGGTGACAGAGCAGCTTAGGTTTGAGCTATGATTCAGAAAACTTGTATCCATGGGCAAGAAAATTAACCCCTATAGCTCACCTTTGTGGCACTGCACTGTGGCTGGCTCGTGGGTAATTTTTTTTTAATTTGGTCTCCCCTCTCCCTGAGTAAACCCTAAAGATAAACCTCTCCATGGGATCAATAAAGGCCATTTTATTTAATCATAATTTGACACTTTAATTTAATTGGGACTCCCCAAGTGGTAATCCTTGTTTTCAACCTCACTAAGCAGTGAACACCCTCTCCTTTACTAGTGATATCGTCGGAGATGTCCTCTAGTTCATAGTTCTTGCTACATACATTACAAAGTCTCAATTTAGGTGAAGTGACAAAACACAGAGAGGGAGAGAATACTAGGGGAAATACAAGAGGATTTATATTCATCGCGTACAATCCGAGGTCTTCTATACATACTATATCTGGTCAAACTTACATAACCGGATGGCAGAGACCACCATCATTTTCCTATCATGCATCCAAAATACCATGCAATGTCTGATAGCATTCTATTGCTAGGCCTCAGCTCACCAAGGTGTCCTCTGTTTATCAGATAGAGGCTTCTTTTTTTTTTTTTGGGCGGTATTTATTTTATTAATCCACCAACATTGTTGACCCAAGCCCCCAAAATAATGATCTACTTTAACATGTACTTATTGCACACACGCAGACAGCATTTTTAGTTCATCTCTACTGGGAAAAAGTACGGTAGGCCTACTTGACCCACCAGTTTGAAGATGAAGATGGGAAAGAAAATGAGATTAACATGAGGGGAAATAAAATCTGTCACAGCCAGGAATTGAAGCTGGGAAAAATGAAAAACAGATGACAAAATTCAAAGTAAAGGTTTTACAAATATTTATACAGGTAATGGAGTTTTCAAAAACAAAACAAAAAGTCTCTTTCAATATTAGATTTACTGCTTAAGTAAAAAAAAAAAAAAAAAATAAAAAAAAGAATTGTTAAAAATGAACAAATCATATACATGTAGTAACTGAAAATGAGACTTCTGAGTGTATTTTTATTGTTATTATTATAAAAGCAAAAAGTCCAAGTTTGCAACTGAAAAAGAAAAATGGCTAGTTATCTTATTATAAATGCAAAAGGTCAAATTTAGTCAGTCACATATGGCCATCTTCCATGATGATCTCAGCTTTGTAAATGACTAAATCAAAAAGAAGCAAAAGATGATAATAAACTAACGCATACATGTTTGAGGGAAATAGACAGCAAACCAATCTAAAGTTAAACACTTGAGTAAAGATAAGTAATGCCAAGTCTTATTGTGATGCATTATGACTGACTATGTTAAGTATAGTTTGACAGAAAGCATGACTTACTGACTAGTAGTAAGAAATAACATAAGATAAGATTCAGAATCAAGCTCAGAATTTCTCCTCTTTCAGGTCACACATATGCTTTTCATGCAATAAACAAGCATAAAGTATTTATTAACCCATACACTATAATATACAAACACCCTTCACCATTGATTTTCCGATATAAACAGGAACGGTATCCTCAATGAAGTTGAGGTATATATGTCAACCTGATACAAATTAGACAATAATAACCATAATGATAAGTTATAGGAAAATAGTGAACAAAAAATAACTATTAAAAGAAATTTTGATTTTCTGAAAGAGTCCTGACACATGTATAAATCAGACATGCAAAAAAGTGATTTCAAGGGTGTAATGGACAGAACATTTTGGTGGCGACAATCAATTTCAGGATTCTCAAAGTTAATTCTTAAAATCACATAGAACCACAAAATCTCTAGTGTTTCCCTGTCAAACAAGCTCCAATAGGCCTTCGTTGATACAAAAATCAGAAAGTGTGTACCTTAAGGGCCAACCACTGGCACTAGACTACTTGTGGCACACAAATAGCAGGTTTTGTTTTTCTCAGTGTGGAGAAGTCTGAGATGGTAGCAGTAGCAGTGAGTGCAGATCATTTCAAGATGAATGGCAATCAAAATGATAAACATGTTTTAAAAAACAATAAGGTTATCAAGAAAACTATTGTCTAGTCCCTTCCCTATCACATTGCAACAGTGCTTTCATGGTATGAGAGACTGAATCATTTACACAAAAGCCACTGGGGTCTCTAGTCCCACCTTTGATATGAAAGCTCTGATATTTTGTCCCTCGCTGACGTACCTACGTCCGTGCCATGAGAGGTTATCTACTAGTGGCCACCTGCTTAGTACATCTTGGTACCAGCCTCTACAGGAACAAGTTTTCAGCAAGCCTTAAAGGCTGGAACTGAAACTTGACAACACTTCCGAACTGTCTAACAATGAGAAATTTTCATTGTGATGTAAAACATGCCGGATGAGACAGTTGGCAGTAATACCGGAATCCAGCCACTGAATGTTTTGCACCCCGGTGTATCTATGGGGTATTGTAAATTCACGTGTTGTACAATTACCATGCCACTTCTTATAGGCTTGCCTGCTCTCTTGCTCCGACGCTAATCACTAATGACAGTACATGGTCTTTCAGTGGTGTAAAGGTGGAATAAGTAAAATAATAAATCTGGTCGCGACACAAAGAGACAGACTTGAACCACTAGTTTTCCAGAGCCTTGAAACAAAGACATTCATCTTTATCTAGCATACATGTTATTTAGATCCAGTCCTTTGAGAAAGGCTTCTTTTCAAAAAATCTGCTGCTAGCTAAAGCTTTGGTATAGTGGTACATTCATTCCATATGTGGAAGCTTAAGTAGAACTTTCCTGGCTTCCTGACAATACACTTCCAGTATGTCTCTTAGTTTAACGGCCTGATTTTGAAATAAAACTCTTTTTACTAGACATCGTTCCTAGGCGATAGCAGGCAATATGGGGTAAAACGAAAGCATGCAATGCAGGACAGTCGGGAAGTCAGTGGTTAAGACAAAGAGGCCCATCCGTCTTTGGCAGGTGGTTACCTCCAGAGTTCACACAGAACACTGGTATCAGGCTGAAGGACCTAAGTGAGTAAGAAGACAGGGTTTAGCAAGGCAAGGGTTTGAGAGATAGAAAAGCAAAGCTGCTTTCAAACTTCAACTCATTATCATGACATCCATCCAAACAGCATGTAACACTTCCAGCATATTATTATTTACATTCCAATACACCAGAGAATATCTCCTTTTAACACTGACATTGACATCAAAGCATGAGACATTAAAATGTACAATAAATACTTCTGACATATAAAAAATCTAAATGAAAAGGTGCAAATATATGACATGTACATAATAATACAGCAAATGTAAATACGTAAACTATATGAGATATCTTTTAACATATCCATGTATTCAGACAATGATTGAATTCTTTCCCATGGCTCCTTCCTTACTTCAAAGCAAATTGTCCCTTTACTTTCATGTTTGTAAAACTGAAAATGACAAGCAAGAAAGGAAAAGTGCATGGCATTTAACATGTAACTCAATGATAAGGAGCAAGAGGGGAATGATGGGTTCGGATGGCAAAAACAACAACATGAAATTAGATTTTGGATTGTATCCACAGAGCAAATTTTACTTGAACCAACTAAATGATATTGTGCATGAATTGTTCACTCTATCAAGAGTTTATCAACATTTGACCACATAATAAAAGAAAGTAGTTTCAAATTTACTTGTATGAACAATAAAAAAATGTTTGAGTGAAGTCCACTGTATATCTACACTTCTCCGCTTTTCAACACGGAAGAGAAATGCTTTATGCATGTATTATTTATCATACATTTAAATTTCGGACATTCAAGAGCTCTTTGTAAATATCAAATGTGTATGCATCCACATGTCGGTCACACTTTCTACAAAGTGCAAATGTAGTGAAAGACAGGCACACAGAACACTGGTGCAAATTCATCAAGTATCAAACCATTTAGCTCAAATCCTTACGCCCAGTTTCATCACCATTTAAGTCAAATCCTTATGCCCAGTTTCATAATTATGGTCAAATCCTTACGTCACCAAATTTAATCACCATTAAGATTAAATCTTTAAACCCAATTTCATATTTCATCACCATTTAGCTCAATTCCTTAAGCCCAGTTTCATTACCATTAAGGTTAAATCTTTATGCCTAGTTTTATCAACATTTAAACATGTAAGTTAAACTCTTATGCCTCACATTGAAAAAAAAAGAAAGAAAGAAAGGATCAATTCTTCACAAACAAATAAATACAAAGGGCATGTCATTAGACTTTAGACTAATCGATTTATTCCTTTCTTCTACATTTATTAATATTCTTTTTACATTTTATCCACACCTTGCTAAAGAAGATGTGCATTTGAAAAATCTATGCAAGAGGAGGAGGAGAGTACTCCCATCCTTTTCCATTAACCTAGTATCTCGCAATCATTGATCAAACACTGAGATGGACCTGGAGAATCCCCCTAAAACATGCACCCATTACGTAATAGTAAATGTAACAGCCCACAAAATCCAAATAAAATGCTCTAAGACGATTTACAATTTCAGTTAGACATAATGTATCTTGAATGCAAATTATGATAAATTCGAGAGTGAGAAGCATTACTCAATTAAATGCCATTTTGAAAAGTTCACTCTTTAGATTTCATTTGAAGTTATTGAAGGCACTCAAGCATATGGGCTTTTTTTTTTCCAAATTTCCAAATCTTCAGATCAGAATGAGAAAATGTTCTGTTTCAGAATATAAATTTTTGTATGACAGCTAAAACTGATCCTTACACCTAAAGCTACAATGTCTTCTTCCTTACGTTAATTACAACAATGTTCCATTTCTGAGTATAGTGCAATAAAATCAATGTAGTGGCACATTCTCACACACACTCAATCCATTCTTTTGTCATTCCATAAATAAATTTCAGCAACATTTACACTTGGTACTCCACTCATTCTATCCATCTTCCATCATCCAGACAACCAGTACAGGCATTCTAAAGCAATGCGTCAACATGTGCGGCTATGGTTAGGGATAAAAATTATATGTACTGGTACCTTAAAAAAATATAACAACCCCTCCCCCAAAGCAAAACAAAACATGTCCCAAGGTATTTTGGCATTAAATTATCTACAGAGCTCAACTGGCAAGAACCGAGCAACAGCCTCCTAGCTGAATGTTGAATTGAGCAAAACGTTAAAGGACAAAAAATCTAACCTAGTACAGTAGTCTCCACCTTATAACCCACTCTTTTGGGTGACACAGAAAATGGTTTGTTAAATGGAGCGGATATAAGACGTGCTATCAAGGGGGGTAACAAAGAATGTAGGTACATGTATTATATTGCATAATTGAATTTAAAGTACATGTAGTCTAATCACAGACCATCCTTTGTCAAGAGTGTTCGGAGTTTAATCAAACGAAGAATGGCCAATTAATAATCTACAGTAACAAGTCATATTGTCAGTGTCCCAAGCAAACCACATAAGTCCAAATTTTGGAAATTCCGAAGGAAAGAAAAAATATCTTACACACATTCCAAAATGCAACGCATCATATTATTCACGATTATTGTAAATGCACATCTGTAATACAGATATTTATTTACAATAATGATCCTGAAAATACGATTTTTACCTTCAGAGCAATTCAGTTTTTTCATCGTCCTAAAGAAAAGCTAAAACGGACTTAAGTGCAATGCTAGCGACACTGACGATATGACCTCCTCGTTATCAGCATACTGTGCCTCCTATGACATAATCTTTCATCATGGAGTAGTATGAGAATTCTTAGGCCATACATAACTTTGCTCAATGACCATCGGCCGGCACTATGCTCATGAGTGGCTTTACTCCTTTTTTCATATAGGCAGGGCAGGGCCTTTGTTGTGATTTGGTTGGTCAGACGACCAGGTTAGATTTAGAGTCTATAATGAGAAAATTGGTTTGAATGTCTCTTTCTACTTTGCCTTTGTGAGAAGCGTGCCTTTACAAGTGTTGACATTGATACTCAAATGACTTGTTGCCGAGGCTATGAAAGGGATGGTTGTATTGTGTGAGAACGTTTTTTCTAATCATCGTTGTTTATTATTACCAGCCCAGTGGAAAAGATCAGGTTATAAGATGAAGGTCTGGTCTGAGAGGCAGGCTATTAGAGGGGTATTTTAAATAGAAGAAAAACTGTTTCATGAAAACAATGGGTTATTAAGAGAAGTGGGCTATAAGGCTGTCGGTTATAAGACGGTGACTACTGTATTAGTTCTCTTCGGTGACAAACAAATCGCCACCCACTGGTGAAAATGGACTGATCTAAACCAGCAAGCTGTAGTAAACCATGCACTGGTGGAACCTTTCCTTATCTATTTCAGTCCAAGACAGCTTCTTACAGCTGCAGCCAATAGCCATAGCCACACAGGGACACATACTTTATCCCACGCTCCCTTTCTCTCCGTACAATATAAATATATATATATACAAGTGCACCAGATTAAATTATAAAGTTAAAGTTACCACAGCCCAAGAACAGACAACAAATGGAATACTTTGTGTCGCGGGAAAGGGGGTGGGGAGAGATATTAACATAAGTATAACATGTCAGTTCCTTTAAACTTCCACACAGCTTCAACATCGTTCACAGCACTGGCACATTGTACACAACGGTGACAAATACAACGACAGATGCTAAACGCTGAATCCTGATCAACGACACAAGCGCATACCGATACATATGTGAGTGTGTGTAACATATAATGCCCTCCACAGTTATACAAACATCCGACAAAGGTGACATGGATTCCACAGAAGACAAAAGACAGTCACATTGTGGCATCTGACTGAAGCAACAATAACAAAAACAAGGAAAACAACAAGAATAACAAGAATAACAATCAAGAAGCTGGCGTCTCATTCTGTGTTCTGTTATGTCCTCTGTCGTGTATCGTTGCATGGTGAATGTAGTTGACTAGCCGCTGTCCAACCAAGTATCTGAAACAGCAGCAAGCAAAACACAAAACATTAGAAAAAAAATTATGCAGAAGATCAAGTAAATTAAAAAAAAAAAAAAATTGTTGCTATGGTCCTTGTTTGGTTCCATGTTTCCAAACCTGCCTTAATTCTCTCTTTTTCAACTGTTCTTCTCCACACTCAGTATTTCTTGTTTCCTTCTCCCCTCTGGAAAGTATCCTATAGGTTTCCATGAGAATATGCAATGACAAGTTTATTTAAAAACACTGAGTTTTCAATAAATAAATAAAAAGAAACCCAAGAACAAGCAAAACGAAAAAAAAAAGAAGCAAACATAATCTAATAATAATTTTCTCCTTATTTCAAAATAGAAAGATTTCCCTTCTAAAACCATTCTACAAGCACACCATTAACTACAAGCCAATTTGATATAAATACAGAATATTCCAATCTTACTTGTCATCCTTGATGTGGTTATATAGTCTTCTAAACTGGCGGATCTGGAAAGTGAGCATGGCCGCACACACAAAGGTCGTCAGCAGGAATGGATAAATTCGTCTGACCACCAGCGTCTGGGTTTCAAAGCTCACGCCTGGCATAAAAATAAAGAGATAAAAGCCTTCTATACATACCATAATTTCAGATTTTACAACCTTGACATCTGTCAAATATTTCATTGTAATTATTATGCTTTTTTTTTTTTTTTTGTCTCTATGATTGAGAGTACACAAACAAACACAAACACAGCAAGTAAATCCCATTCCTACCTAGAGCTGGCACAATGCTGTGAGCTATGACGTAGGGCAAAGCTAGAGCCATGCCCAGGGCCGTTGAGACAGGCAGACATATCTTGGTCATTATGAAGCGCATGTTCAAGTTTCTCGTTCCATCGTTGTAAACCGGGTGGTGATTTATTTTTTCATTTTTTTAAATTAGACAAATATACTGATGTGGAGGTGTTTATGGGGGAAAAGCTAATACTAGCAAATACAATACATACATAGCTGCTAAAAAGGTTGTATTAGGTATGATTAAACTCTCAAACATTTCAAAAAAGAAAAAAGAAAAGAAAACAAGTACCTTCATTCCAATTGCCTAAGTCTAATTAATATACAGAGGCATTTTTGAAGCAGAGCCTTCTGAATAGCAACTTAATCAGCTCCAAGGTGACAACATTGAATGAATGAATGAATGAATGGATGAATGAATGAATGAATGAATAAATGAAGAAATGAATGAATGAATGAAGATTGAGTAAAGTTTTACCATTTTATCATTTATAGTAAAAAAAAAAAAAAAAAAGAAAAGAAAAGGAATGATTTCCATACCCGCTCTATGGCACTTTTCAACCACCACTGGGGTCCCATCATAACCACGGCTGTAAGTATTTTCATGTGGAGAACGCCTAGAGCCCAATCCTGCAAAACCATGACATAGGCACAATATAGACACCCATATTTATATACATATAATTAGTACATAGAAACATTTGGATTTTATGTCAATATACAACTCTTTTCTCTGAAATGGAAAAAGCTGTGTCATTAAACCATACGGAGCGTTTATGTCGATTTCAGTCTGTGATCCAAGCATTTCGGAGATGAGAATGTTAGAAGTGGTCCTCTATCATCACTGAAATTTTGTCTGCATGAGTGTAAAGCCAGATGAAAAGTATATTCAAATTCTCATTGCTAGCAACTGCTTTGTTTAAATGATTGCTTCTGTTTTCAAGTCAGATTTCTGTTTCTCTCATTCCCTTCTGTCACTTTCAATACCAGTGTTGTACAATATACAAAGTAGATTCCCTTATTCCCCTTTAAACCTACTACAATCTCTTATGTCAACTTCTTTTATTTTTATTTTTATTTTTCTTCTTCTTCTTCTTCTTCATTAAAGCTGACAGACTCAGTCAACCGAGCATTACAGTCAACGCACTCTTTTCTGAACATGATTTCAATAGTCTCAGCAATGTCGACTTATGTGGATTCTACCGTATAAAAGAAGTGACAATCACCTGACCAGTAATAGAAATACCGACCCAATGCACCAGAAAGACTCACCTGCCAAGGGAAGAAAATGGGAGACTGGTCCATGGGGACCCGCATGGGGGCCACCACTATCAGGTCAAATAGGAGACCCAGCAGCAGTGGGATGACCACAATCAGCACAGCCGCCATCATCAGCAACTTGACAATCTGGCAAAGACAAAACGATTATCCACCATTTTGGGAAATGTCAGTTCAGTAAAAAAAATCTCTGATTGTGTCCACATTGACAGGATCAGGTAAATCATACAGATTAAGGAAGAAGGTTGAGATGGACAGAAAGAACAGCAATATCTTGCCAAACGCCTATGACCTTCCTGTTCTGTAATACCCATTATAGAAATATTTCATTATCTATGAGTATCATTTGAATCTAAAATTCTTTCATGAATATTTAATTTGACACCTTAAATGTAACATGCTTTCTTGTTCTTATCTTTGTCATTCATTGTTGTACAAGAAACGGTTTATTCAATAAATATTCATATTTTATTTTTGTTAAGTCTTTTCCCTTTTCCTCTTTTTTTTTTTTTTTTGACTTAAATCATAATGATTTGCTGTTCTTTCTTCATAGTGAGCTCTCCACTGTGGCACTTTGTCACTATTCAACTAATTTGAAAGAACAGAAAGGTCTACAAGACTGAATGAAAATGTTTAAGCAAAAAGAGTAGAAGACCAAAGTTCAATGTTAACTTAGGAAGTGAGAAAGGAAATGAAAAAAAAATGTATACAGAAGCATATGTATACCTATATAATATATTGTTTTTACTTTAAAAATTGGATTTACAGTGTGTACACAATACGAGAATGGCAGCATCAGCAGTGCCCATCAATTATACTGGATGTAGATCAGGATGGCAAGTTGCAGAGATGGATTTCCTGACACAATGTATCTAATAAATTCATGGCTTGCCAGAAATCTAAAGGGTATCAATAACTGTGTACTAAAAAAATAATAAATAAAATTAAATTAAAAAATAAATAAATTCAAGGTCAACAACCCTTTAAATTGATAAGGCAACAAACTGTGGCACTCCATGCAACAACAAAAATTCTTCTGAAGCCTGGGACAAATTGTAGTAAGAAAAAGGGATGTAATCATTTACTCACCAGGAGGCCCCACAGGCGTAGCTTGGCCTTGATGATGGCCCAGCCTTGCAAATACCACCCGGCCAGCACTGTGGACACGCGCAGACACAGCCAGCAGATGTACAAGCCACAACCTGCCGTGTAGAGTTCGTGGATCTTGGTGTCGCCCACCCACAGCCACATCAGTTGACGTCCAATGAACACTGGCAAGAAAGGACATCATCAAAGGGGAGATTATGACAGTCGTGAAAGGTAATCATAAATGTGAAAAAGTCAGATGAACAGTGAAGGGAGGAAAAAAACTTCTCAGGAGAGATAACAAAATGGTAAATAGACTAATTGATTCTGATTGATTGTTCAATGAAACAAATTCTGTCTATTGCAAATGCGAAGTGTTGGACAAGCAGAGAACAATGATAAACCACTGAAGGAAAAAAAAAATGAGAGAGATTAATGATGGCACATAAACTGAAAGTGGCAGCAGACTAGACCCTCTACCATCCAATCCAGCTAAACAAACAACCTGGATAACCATGACTGCAAGTATACTCTACTTATGTCCAAACCTGTCATTTGCACAGGGAAAAGATTGTGCTAAGGTTTATTAAAAGCGAAAAAAGAAAAAAAAAGTAAAG
>JBBPDF010377895.1:0-14652 GCA_037974715.1 Lomanotus vermiformis | reverse complement strand
CTTCTTCTTCTTCTTCTTCTTCTTCTTCTTCTTCTTCTTCTTCTTCTTCTTCTTCTTCTTCTTCTTCTTCTTCATAGTAATAATTAACAAACTCGTTTAGCCTAAGTTTTCTTGTCAATGTGCCGAAAAGACACTAACTAGCATTTAGATGTTAGTTTTGTACATTTGTTTCTGTTGAAAATCTTCTGTATCTTTACTATATTATACATAGATTGATTCCACAATCTGGAAGTACTAGGGAAATATGAATGCAAATGGTTATCCACACTGGAAGGTGGTAACATAAATGTTTGAGCAAAGAAAGGAATTGAGAAATACATCAATGTTTAAAGGAATGGTAAATTCGGCATTGCGTCCTTTCAAAGCAACAACTGCATCTTTCACCTTTCAAAAGCAAGGCAGATGAGTACCTGGCCGTAAACAGCGTTGTCTTCATTCTAAGAAGAATGTGTTGTGCTTAATCGGCAGCATAACGTTCCGTCTTGTGTCATTGTGTTCAATGTTGCTGTTGACTAGGGACCACTTTTAAAGCGCTCTGAGCACGTTTGGTGGATATTGTGCTATATAAAAGCTCCATTTTTTAATATATTTTTTTGAAAGCTCCAGATGTGCTAAATTGACATGTCCACCCAGTATTTACTAAAAAGTGAACCAAGTTGCTCTCTGTGAAAATTGATACCCAGTAGTTTTTCAGCTGAAAGTCACCATGAAGGGAACGTGTAAACTTATCTGCCTAACTGCTTCAATCCACATCTAAATGATGATAAGAAGAACATAAAGAAGAAGAATCATGATGATAACAATAATAATGATAATGATAATCAGGATGAATATAATCATAACAATGATGATGATAATAATGATAATGAGAATTATAAAAATAATAATAATAATCAGGATAATAATAGCAATAATAATAATAATGTTAATGATAATGATAATGATCATAATAATATATTATTAATAAAATAATAAATAATATTTATAATAATAAAAATATTAAATAATAATAATGATAATAGTAATTATAATAATAATGATAATGATAACAACAATAATAATAATAATAATATTTATGGTAATATTGATATTGAATCTTAACTCCTGCCTGAAGAATATATATTCTCCTTCTTTTCTTTCACTTTCAGCCAACATTTTTATTTTAGAATTTTCTCTTTTTGAATAATTTTCTAGCACCTGTTATTATTTCACTTTCACTTAGCTTTTTGATTCCATCAATGTTATTTTATTTTTGTTATATTGGTTATTGTTTACAAATTTATTGTTAAACTGTGTAAATATAAATTCATGAATCTTTTGACTTAGATCCAGTCCACTGGAGAGCGCAAATATCTGAGGTATGGTAACCGCAACCACATGGCTAACAGCCTTCGCTATGGAGACCTTGTGGAGAGACACATGATAGATGGAGATGTCGTCCTTTTCAACCGACAGCCTTCCCTTCACAAGCTCAGCATCCAGGCTTTTTATGCTAAGGTGAAATCAAAAATCTTTTCTTTTTTTTTCTCTCTTTTCTTTTTTTCTGAGTTGGCATTGCATTCCTTCAAGGTAACTATATATGTTTATGAAATCAGATGAATAAATAAAAGCTCTTTATAGGGAATATTCATTATTTGTGCTCAATGGTCTTTGTGAGGTATTTCCCAACAGGTTTTCCAAACAGAATCCTTTTCAACTCTCCTAGGAGAATACACAGCAGCAGCACTATTTTACTAATGCATCACACTAGCATACTGACAAGATCTCCCTCTGTCATCATTCAGGCACTCATTTTATACTTGAGAGAATGTGTGTAAAGAGCTTTTTCCAAGAACTCAACGCCCCACGCATTTCTAGAATTCCAACCTGTGACCTCACAGTTTTTAGCACGGGTGCAATTTGACTAGACTGTAATGCCACACAAGTTGTACTGAAAGCGCTTTGAGAAATAATGACAAGAGAATATAGTGTCTGACACATAGATCTAGGTGGTTTTAGTAAGCCCTGATAACAAGTACATCATGCAAATATACAAAAGGAGGAATGATTAGATTAACAACAAAACTTAAAACCAGAAAACAATATGCTTATGTACATTTTGAAAAAAGTGTAAACTTCTCTTTCTTTCTCTTTCTCGTCTACTTTTCTATTTACTTTCATGTGTTTCTTTTATCACCCCTGAAATCATCATCCGCCTGGTAAGGATGAAGTTGCAGACAATTGATCAATCAATCAATCAATTTTCCCTCAAATCTCAGTGGACAGTTAGCTACGTTGTTTCTGTCTTTCCATAGTGCCTGTATTCTCTATTTCCACTATTGTTTCATGATTGGCATTGCTCGGTTTTGTTTGTTTCTTTTCAATATTTTGCATTTTGTTTTCTTGTATTTTACTTTATATTTTGAATTTGTACATTTCTAAAGCAAAAGAAATGTCAAATGTAATTACTTTAGGTATATTTATTAATTTGATTTCTTTCTTTTACCTTTTGAACAATGACATAGATGAGTGTTAAAAGGAGGTTAGAATTAGATTGTTTAAAAAAGATAAGTGTAGTAAGAATCCACATAATTTTGTAGCATGTTTGTGTCGTATTGCTGTTTTTCCTGAATCAATGGAATAAATTTTGCCCAGGTGATGCCTAATCGGACGTTCCGCTTCAATGAGTGTTGCTGTGCCCCCTTCAATGCGGATTTTGATGGGGATGAGATGAATCTGCATCTTCCCCAAACGGAAGAGGCCAAAGCAGAGGCCATCACCTTGATGGGATCCAAATCTAACATAATCACTCCTCGGAATGGAGAGCCTCTGATCGCTGCTATTCAAGATTTCATCACTGGTGCGTGTCCTGATTGATTTTCCTATTTTCTAGCAGTGCTGCTATGTTGTTACTGAAAGCCGTGTAAGATATTCTATTGGCTCATCTCTTTAATGTGACCGAGTGACTGGGTTGATGCATAAGTTTGTAATCACACTGTCATCTTGACCCTTCTGACCAAGGGTTGTCTGCTTCCTAGTCGACCGACAGCTTCTCATATCTTGTTGGTAGTTTTCCTTCATTTGTCACGGCCTTTTGGCAGTGATAGTGAGGCAGATAGATCTCTTTCAGGCTTAAACTTAACTTTTATTTGTGGGTATGTTGTATCCTCTCGCCTAAGACGGGATCCGAAAAGTCTAAATCTGTTTCCAAGATCTTAAGTTGAGAGAGGTTTTACAATTTTTTTGTATAATTTTATGACACTTTCATGCTATTCTTCCATATGTCCATCTTCCTATGCAAGTGGGGCAAATCAAATTCCAACATGTAAAGTTTTGCTTTAAATTTAATTCCAGTGAGGAAGATCCTTCATAATTCCATTGTTCCTCAGATTTTCTTCCTCAAGGTTGAATTGGAAAAGGTTTCAGGAATCAAACGTTTTGTTGTGTCTCTGGGTTTTTCTTTTGATTTGTTAATTTCTTTGTTGATTTTTTTTAATTTTTTTTTTTAATTAGACATGAATTTTTCTAGATTATATTTTATTAATTTTTTGTTGTTGTTGTTTGTTTTCCAAGGGGAAGGGGGTTAGGGGTTGTTTTCTTTCTTTCTTATTTTTAATTAAATGTAAAATATTGAGATTTATGATGTTCCTTGCCATTTTTGACAGTAAAAATTTGATCATACCAGGTTGCCATATTCATTTGCCCTCCAACCGGTCCCACCTTCCCACTCCCGTAGGTGCCTATCTTTTGACACAGAAGGACATTTTCTTTGACCGTAGCCGCACCTGCCAGCTGATCTCCTCCATGCTGGTGGGCCAGGATGCCGGCCTGAAGATTGACCTGCCGCCACCGGCCATCTGGAAGCCGTGCCAGCTGTGGACGGGGAAGCAGGTCTTCTCCCTGCTGATGCGACCCAACAGAAATTGTGATATCAAGGTCAGAGGCCGACAGCCAGTTTGTTTAAATTGTCTAACTATAAAGGGAATCAAAATTCTCAAACAAAACAAGAAACAAGTTTTTAAAGAATTTTCCCTGTAATGCAACTAAAAAAGGGGTTAAAGTTTTATTTATGGGAAGTGTAGGAAATTTCCTTAAAAGATCCCTTACTAATTCAAAGGATTCCCTTCAAAATATTAAGACTCGGAATAGGCGTTTGCCATATTTGTTATTTATTTAAATAAAGTTCTTCTACAGATTTGCCAGCCTTTGTTTTGTGTAGCCGACTGATTCCAGCTATTTTGATATCTGTAATCACTATTAGCCTTTTGTGTCAATGATGATAATCTTATGGCAATGCATGAATTGCTATTCTTTATAATAGGAGTATGGTTATTAGCTCCTTTCCCCTCTTACCTTTCACCTCTTGTGCTTGAATTCAGAGTAATGATGAATGAACAGGTCAACAAGTCTGAGGTTATAGGGACCTGGGGTATAAGAGATTATGGGGCCTAGGGTATAAGAGATTATGATAATGATGATAATTATGGTGATGATAATAATAATAATGATAATGATAATAATAATACAATTAATGATAATAATAATAATAATAATAATAATAATAACATTCATAGAGCCTAATGCCTAGACCTCTAGGCACTTTACATAAACTCAGACATTTAAGTAGTGTCATATGACTTATGTGTATGCAAAAAGTATACTAAATATGAAAATTTGAAACCTCACACATATTCAAATTTTAAATTAAAAAAGAGTATTAAAAACAGAACATGACACTAAAAATAAATGGAATTGACATTATTGCATGCAAAAGATACATTAAGAGCCAAGGTGCTTGATAAAAAGATGAGTCTTAACTTTTGATGCAATGCTAGATGCAAATGTCATAATGTCCTAAGATTTTCAATACTCATCACATTTTGATTCACCCAAAGCAATCCTGGCAGCATAATTTTTGCATTCTCTGAAGTTTGGGTAATCTTTCAGTGTGAGTCCCTCAAGTAGAGAGTTGCAAGAATCAAGACGTGATAAAATCAGTGATCTGACGACAGTTTTAACAGCATCTTGAGGTTAAAACAAAATTCATTTCTAAAATTCAAAATTGTTACAATGTTATTTATTTGTTGCTCCATAGTGAGTGTATTATACAAAATTAGTCTTAAATTTTTTGTTTTTGATGAAACAGAAACGTCCTCATTACCAATTTTTATGGATGACATTTTAATTGTCTTTTGTTTAAAATCAAAAGAACAAAGAACTTCAGTCTCCTCAATATTCAATTTTGACATATTGGTTTTCAAGACTCAACAGAACTACTACGACTTTCAATATTGTCAGTGAATAACGAAAGATCAGTTGGAAAGGCGTCTTTGTAGAGCTGAGTGTTGTCTGTATACATGTAAAAGTTCACAGAATGGAGTACAATTACACTATGGAGAGGAGTGAGACATCATTTTACATGGGACCTCCTATATCATCCTTTTCTGATGGAACTGGGCACTCACTTTTTCTGCCTACCACGATACAAGGAGGAGCATAACAAGCAAAAAGGAACAAACAAAAACAAAAAACCAACAAAAAATAACCCCAAACAAACAAAAGTCTGATTTCAAATTCAAATCAATCTCAGGAATTTTTGCTTGGTGGTCAAGTATCCTAACCTTTGACCTCTCCTCAATTTGTAACCACTTACCCTAGGAAAAATGTATTTGATCCGTCTAGAACATAATGATGTAGAAGGTCGTCATGTCAATCTACTTAACCTTTGATTTTGGACTTTGATCTTGCTGTTGTTTATGGTTTATTCTTTAATTCGCAGGTCAATTTGCGCACCAAAGGCAAAAACTACAGCAAGAATGAAGACTTGTGTCATAATGACTCCTTCGTGGTGATCTACAACAGTGAAATCATGTGCGGCTACGTGGACAAGGCGACGCTAGGCTCCGGCTCCAAGAAGACCATTTTCTATGTGATACTGCGGGACTATGGGGAACAGGCAGCTGCTGATGCCTTGTCTCGCCTTGCCCGCCTTTGTCCAGCTTTTCTCTCCCATCATGGATTCTCTATTGGGATTGGAGACGTCACTCCGGGAGAAGGTGAGTCGGCCCTTTTGGTTTATAGTTGTCTCCCCATTTTTCTTTTGTACTTTTTTAGCATATTTTTTGTAATTATATTTTTGTCTCACTTGATTTCTGATGTTTTTGTAATAATAATTGAACTGAGCTGTTGTTGTCAAAGGGACATAACTGTTAAATAAATGTCTAGCCAGAAATTGTTTTTCTGGAATGAGGTCCATTGGAAATAGGATTACTGAAAAAGAAAAAAAATGTCTTGATCTGTTCCCACTACCTTTACTGCTTGTGAATCTATTATTTTTATCCAGTGTTGTCTAAACATGTAAATTACATGGCAGTTTTATTTTTTTTTTATTTTTGTTTTACTTTGTTGTCCTTAAAAATACATTTGAAGTACAGTTAGAGTAAACTTTATGGTTATTTTAAGAAACTATAGAAGTCAGGAGGAAAATATTAAGCAAATATCATTTTAATAACAAAATTTTTCCTCAGTTGCTTAGTATAGATAAATGTCAAATTTTTCCTAAGATGTATTTGCTTAGTATAGATGAATGTCAAATTTTTCCTAAGATGTATTTGCTTACTTAATATAGATGAACGTCAAAATTTTCCTAAGATGTATTTGCATATTATAGATAAAGGTCAAATTTTTCCTAAGATGTATTTGCTTAGTATAGATAAATGTCAAATTTTTCCTAAGATGTATTTGCTTAGTATAGATGAATGTCAAATTTTTTCTAAGATGTATTTGCTTAGTATAGATGAATGTCAAATTTTTCCTAAGATGTATTTGCTTAGTATAGATAAATGTCTATGGATGATAGACCACAGCATCCTGCAAGGTGTCGGCTTTCAAACATTTGTACTCTCAATGTAAATGTCCGTTTATTTCAGGCCTGGTCAGGAGGAAGCAAGAGCTTCTAAAGAGCGGCTACGATGCTTGTGACGGGTACATCAAAGATTTGGAAGATGGCCGTCTGCAGCTCCAGCCGGGATGCTCGGAGGAAGAAACACTAGAGGCAGTCATCCTGAAAGGTATAGGTTGATTGTGTCTTCTTGGTATGATTGATGGGTCCTTTCCCACAACTATAATTAACCATCAAAGTTTGAGAGTTCATAACATATATTGTTCTGAATCCACTGTCAGTCCTTGTTCTAAAAATTCCATGTGAACTAGACCCTCCATGTCCCTTTTTCTGCAGAAAAGTCTCCCCCCCCCCCCCCCCTTTCTTCTTTATGTTGTTTTAAAAGTTGCATACGAATTTCTTTTCTGTGCGCTTTCATTTCTGTAGTCGATTGTCTCAGGACCCACCATACAGAGACTTTTCAGTAGCTCAAGAGATATTTTATGATATGGTGCATTTGTTCTTTCGAAATTCCAACTTCAATAGCAATTTCTTTTTGTTTGACCCTTTGATTTGCTTTAGTCATACAGTCAACCGCTTCTTGATGCAGAAAGTGGCCTATTTGGACGCTTGCAATCATAAACAACTCAATTTGTGGGATCCTCTCCTCAAAACATTATTACCCATTTTCAAACTGCGCTATCAGAAATACTCATATTGCCATAATCAGCCTTCATTCTTTTATGGATGTTTGCACCAGAGTATTCTTCAGCTGTGAGGAATTCAGTAATAGAGTGCTGCTTGACAAAAGCCCTTTGGAAGTCGCCATTTTGTTTGTCATGTACCAAGTTGGCTTACAATTACTAATATTGCAAAGTCACTGAATTGTGAGCACAAGTGACTTCACACAAATGTTGTTGCAGCTGGGTGAAGACAATTGATTTGAAAGTACCTGTGTTGAAGTTTCAAATCCATGCAAGGAAAATGTTTTGAGTTATATAGGCAAACGGAATTTATTTATCAGCCTCCCCTCGCAATGACGATTAAAATAATATTAATAGTAATACTTACTACTTAAGGCCGTGTTGCGTTCTAGTTTATGTTCTTTGATGCTTCAGCGGCTTTCCTTTTTATAGCTGAGAGGTCTCGCCACTTTTTTCTGTCCTATGCGAGTAAGGTGATCTTATCTTGGTCATTGTTTGAATGGATTTATGGATGGTCAATAAGTGCGAGATCTCAGTTGAGCACAATTGGGAGGGTTGTTTACGGTCCTCCTGAATCTGTTGCCAATAATAATAATAATAATAATAATAATAATAATAATAATAATGACAATAATAACATGATAACCATATTAGATGTAAAGAATAGTAATGATTTTAATGCTTTGGCTGAATCTTTCTCTTTTTCCCTTTGTATCAGAGCTGTCTGTCATCCGAGATCACTTGGGCAAGGCATGTTTGACTGAGCTGCACAAAACTAACAGTCCCCTCAACATGGCCATATGCGGATCCAAGGGCTCCTTCATCAACATCTCCCAAATGATAGCCTGCGTCGGGCAGCAGGTGATGGCAACCCTACTTCTTTTGTTTCTTCCTCCTTCTTTCTGTCCATCCTTCCTTTCCCGCTCACTTCCCCCCTTCTTTCTGTCCTCCCTTCCTGTATCCTTCCTTTCCCGCTCCCTTCCTCCCTTCTTTCCGTCCGTCCTTCCTCTATCCTTCCTTCCTCCCTCAATCCCTTCCTTCCTCCCTCCCTCCCTTCTTTCCTTGCTCCTTTCCTTCTTTCCATCCATCCTCCCTTCCTCCCACCCTCGCTCCATCCTTTCCTTCCTTCTTTCCTTCTCTTCTACTCTCTGGGTTCTTTGAAATGATCTACTGTAAGTTTTCAGAGTTTGTGGATGATTGGTCAACACATCGTGTTTAGCATTCATAAAGACTGAGTAAAGCGTTGTCAGTTAAGTAGAGAGTTATTCAGTTTAGAGGGAAACTGAGTCCCATTGTGCCTTGAGTGCCTTGTCCCATTAGAGATGAACAATAAACTAGGAGGTCACCTGTGCCTTTGCGCCTGTAAAAAAACCATTCGTGGTTAAAAGAGCAGGCCATATCGCCTGCCACCCTGGCAAAGTTCAATTCCTACCTGAAATTCTTTCGGCCTCATTCACCCTTACAACCTCCTCTACCTCATACTTATAGACCAGTTCATCACTCTGAATTCAAGTATAAGAGGCAATAATCAGAGGGGAAGGGAGTGTGGCTGGGTATCCATACTTCTCTTAGAATACTATCCCACATGTAGCAATGCCATTGCTACAAGATTGTCAACATTGACACAAAAGGCCTACATATTAATGTATATACACAAGCAGAGTGTTATCCAGTTAAGCAGACAGTTCTGTAGTTGAGGGACATTTACATGGTGATCAGTACCAGTATTTTTTTTTCTTTCCATAATCCATCATGCAGGCTATCAGTGGCAAACGAGTCCCCAACGGCTTCGAAGACAGAGCCCTGCCACATTTCCCACGCTTTTCCAGAGATCCAACCGCCAGAGGCTTCGTCTCCAATAGTTTCTACACAGGTAAAGTTTGGAGAAGTTATTTTTTAGTTGTTTCCTTTAGCTTTTGTTTTTTTGTTATTTGAATTTGTCTTTGTTTTGGTTTTGTTTTTCTTTTTCTTTGGGGGGGGGGGTGGGGGTTGGGTTTTTTTTCGTGCTGTTTTTCTCTTATGATTTCCTTTCTCTGTATTAACCTATTGTTCCGTTGGCAATGTCTTAATGGATTCATTTTGTTGAACAATCTGTGGCAGGACTCACACCGACAGAGTTTTTCTTCCACACCATGGGTGGCCGAGAAGGATTGGTGGACACTGCTGTGAAAACCGCCGAAACTGGCTACATGCAGCGACGTCTGGTCAAGTCATTGGAGGATTTGTGTTTACAGTACGACTCAACCGTGCGCACTTCTGTCGGAGAGGTAACACATTTGATTTTTTTGCAACGCGTTTCTCAGCCCAATAGTATCTGCCCTGACTATATACTCAGAAGCCAGCTGTGTGTCCTTAAATGAGAGATCTTATATTATAGCGCATATCCACTCAATTGTGCTCTATGCCCTTTACATAGGGTTCCCCGACAGGCCCTTTCCATGCAGAAACCTTCACAACTCTCCGAGCAGCATACAGAGCAGGCAGCAGCCATTTTACAGGTGCATTACTCTAGCGTTTTCCAATACCTACAGTTTGATACTCATTTTCCGCCTGGGTGGGGTGTAGAAATGGGTGCAAAGGGCTTTTTACAAGAAAAAGCACCCATTGCACCCATCTATCACTCTATGTTTTTCTCAGAATTCCTCACAGTTCAAATTGTCCAGTCTCTGCTGTTGTCATCCCATCCCTTTTACAGTTTGCCTCTTCTTCCTCCTTGGACGGACAGGGCTGTGTCCTGCATGTTTATCTTATGAACACTTGATATGGATATGCAAATCATTTTGAAACGTGTTCATAGACTGCCAGATAAAATTTAACTCAATTCCCCCCCTCCCCCCCAAGACACAATAAATGAATCTACACACAAATATTTTTACTATCTCTTTTGTATTTGCCCGGCATACAGTCATTCGTATTTACATAATTTCCATTCATTATGTTTTATCTGGTTCATCAAATACATTGATATGATGAATAGGACTTTTTGTTGTGTGTGTGTTTTTGTTTTTTTTATTATTATTATTATTATTATTATTATTATTATTATTATTTTATTTTACTATTAAAATAAAACAAAGTTCCTTCATACTTTTTTTTTTTCCTGTGGAACACCAGGTGGTACAGTTTATATACGGTGAGGACAGCTTGGACCCTGGGCAGATGGAGGGAAATAGCCGCCCAGTGGAATTCAACCGCCTTCTGGAGCACGTCAAGGCCATCAAGGCATTTGAGAGTCGTGGAGAACTTTCTCTGTCTGGTGACCTGGTAAGTTGATTGGTCTGGGTGATTATAGTTTCAGTGTTTGGGAGAGATTTGGGGTTGTGAAGGATGGATGGAAAAACCATTGGGGGGGGGGGGGGTGTTTCTTCTTTTTTTTTTTTTTTCTTTTTTTTCAGGGTTGTTTTCTTTTTCGTATTTGTTTTTCTATAAAGATCAAAAGATTGTGATCTTCTGCAAAATCCTAAAACCAACCTCCGATGTCTTGGCAATAGACCTTTTTGTAAAGAAGGACATTCTGTTGGAACTTCCTCCCTTACCTTATCAATGAGATTTGTTTGCTGAATCGTCATTTATCACAAACAACTTAAGACATGTTTTTTCTTCATAAAATATCTTTCATTAGAACCTCATTTGCAGTTGTCACTTTTCATGTTTTTGGTCTACGTTTTGTATTGCAAATACATGTATATGTCCTTATGCTGTGCTGTCAGATATCTTGTATTCAAATGTTATGTTTTCATCGCACTTAGAGTTCTCAGTTAAAGGCTTTATATTAATATATCAAAATAAGAAGATAAATTTTTTTTTTTTAAGCTGTCAAAAAACCCCAAAAGGGACAGACAATAGGAAAATAATCATCCTACAAATTCTACAAAAGTGCTGCTTTTTGATGCACAGGGCGGATGGTAGGAAGAGATGTCTCAAGTGTTTAAATCTGTATAGAGTTTATATTGTTGAAACAAAATATCCATCTGTTATTTTGTACATTTTTCTCTGGTTTGTTGTTGATGTTGTTGTTGTTGTTTTAATTAGGTCAAAGCGCAAGTTAAAGAAATCCTTGAAAGTGAAGACTGGAGAGAGGTCAGCGGGAGGTTCAAAGAAGAAGTGGAGGATTTTTTTAACGGTGTGGCCAAACGTGTGAGGAGTGCCCACTCAGGGCATGGAGAGATTGGTTTTGAAAGACCAGACTCCGTTCTGTCTCAGCTTGAAAGACTGACAGTGACTCAGGTAACTTTCCTTTTTTTTTTTTACACCACTGGCCCGTGCATTTTCAGATATATTTTTTTCCATTGTCCAACATATTTCACATTTTTTCCACAGTACTTGATACAAGTGCCAAAAGATTTTTCGAAATGGAACTTAGTTTTATTAGACATTGTAATTGAAACTTCATTAACACTAATTGCCTTTGTTTGAGACACCACTCTGTTGCTTTTGTTTGTTTTGAGTTAAAAACTGAAGGACAAATTTCCCTCTCGATGAATAGTGGCTTAATATTTCTTCTTCTTCTTCTATGTATCACTGATTTTATTTTACAATAACAGCATCATGGCATTGGTCTTTATGGGGATTGGTGGAAACTTGTACGTATACTGGTATTGCCTGCTTGTTCTTATGTATCGTAGCGCAGACACAAGCTTTAGGCAAGGAGCTGAATTATAATACATGTAATAATAATGAAAGGATAATTATAAATATTTAAAAGGGGTGATTCCTCTATGGAGAGCTCAAAGCACAGTAGTCATAGAAAAAAAGCAGAATCAAGGGTCATTATTCACAAAGAAACATGTTTAAAGGAATGAGAATATAACATGGCCAATTTCACTTTGACATTCTAAATAATAATGATGTACATTGGCTTAATAAATTCTTCTTCTTCCTCTTCATCGATGCAGAAGCCTTTGGGCATTTGCCCTTCGGCCCAATGCCATGTAGTGATAGTTGCAGGTCTGTTTTAACTGCAGTCCTGATCCATATAGGATGTTGTTAATGTTCACTCTCGAGGAGAGAAAGACGGCCCCCCATGTCCTAAATTTTGGGGCTTCCAGTAGGTGATTGACAGTTTCATTGGGAAAATTTTAAAGAGGGCACAATGAGGCGTGTTAAAGTTTTAATCTCTTCAGGTGATAGTTTAGCTGTGTATATTGTGAGCGGGGTTTGCTAATGGTAACTTGATCTTTCATGTAATATATATAAATATACTTAAGATGATGAATCAGACTGAAAGGATAGGGGTGGGTGTTCAAAGAATTATATATGATAAGCTTTTCTAAAAAGATGAGCTTTGAGCAATTTTTTCCCAAAACTCAGTGGAATTATAGCACAAAGAATTATATGTCACACAATGAATCCAGACAATTTCAGTAGGCTTCAGTGAGAATTTATGACAAATATAGAGGGAAGAATTTAATGTCGGAAGAGGAAAAAATTGTTACTCCATAAGGGATTGAACCTAGGAATGATAGCACCAATCGGCTCGCAAAGAAAAGTATAGTGTCCTTACCACTGTGCCACCAGACTGTATTTTATTGTGCACTTATATTATTGATTGTGTAGGGATGCATTTTAAACAACAAAATTGGTTCAGTGTATTTCATGTCAGCCTAAAATGTGTTTAACTTAGAGCACCCTATCATTTGTTAAGAGAGAATTTAAAAATTGGGTTTAAAATATAACTTCTTCCTTGTTTGTGCTCTCAACAGATGAAACACTTCATGGTCCTGTGCCTGAATAAGTACAACCACGCCCTGATTGAGCCTGGCGAGGCCGTCGGAGCGATTTGCGCACAGTCCATTGGAGAGCCGGGTACACAGATGACCTTGAAAACTTTTCACTTTGCCGGGGTGGCCAGCATGAACATCACACAAGGTGTGCCACGTATCAAGGAGATTATCAATGCCACTAAATCAATCTCGACGCCAGTCATAACGGCCGAGCTGCAGATCAAGGACGACCCGGAGTTTGCTCGCATTGTGAAAGGTCGCATTGAGAGGACGACCCTTGGGGAAGTGTCCCAGTACCTGGAGGAGGTCTATCTTCCCGATGACTGCTTTATCCTCATCAAGCTGGACCTGGACAGGATACGGCTGCTGAAACTGGAGGTAACGGCCGAGTCCATCGTGTCCTGCATCATCAACTCAAAGCTGAAGGTCAGGTACCCGGACGTGAAAATCCACAGCGACTCCGTGCTGACTGTCTCTGCCGAGGAGACACCTAAGATGCCCATGTACACCCGCCTCCAGATGCTGAAGAAGTCGCTCGGGGAGATAGCCATAAAGGGAATCCCGGCAGTCAAGCGGGCCATCATCCACCGGGACGAGAAGACATCCAGCTTTGAGCTGATCATCGAGGGCAACGAGATGACGGGCGTGATGGGCACCAAAGGCGTGGACGGGTCGAGGGTCAAGTCCAACAACACCATCGAGGTGTGGAAGACCCTGGGCATCGAGGCGGCCAGAACGACCATCATGGCCGAAGTGGCTGGCACCATGGAGAACTACGGGATGAGCATCGACACCCGGCACACCATGCTGTTGGCCGACCTGATGACCTACCGGGGCGAGGTGCTGGGGATCACCCGGCAGGGCCTGGCCCACATGAAGGAGTCGGTCCTCATGCTGGCCTCCTTCGAGAAGACGGCCGAGCATCTCTTCCAGGCCGCCTACTTTGGCCAAAAGGACGCCATCTGCGGGGTCAGCGAATGCATCATAATGGGCATCCCCATGAACCTGGGCACGGGCATCTTCAAGCTGCTGTACAAGCCAGGGAAACCGCCCTCCCCGACGCCACGCCCCCGTCTTGTCGATTTTCACCTGCCGGAGTTTGCCACGTGATGTTTGTTTGTTTGTTTGTTTGTTTGATTGTTTGTGTTTGTTAGGTTAACAATTTAAGAAGATTATTTAATTTTGTGTGAGGAAATGGTTGTTTGTTTCTTTTGTTGTCTTTTGGGGGGGGGGGGTTGTTTGTTTTTTAGGGGTTTTTGGATTTGTTTCTGTTTCTTTTTCTTGTTATGCAGACCTAATGGCATAAAGAGTCTGATGCACACAAGCCTCTGTTTTGATTATTTCAATCAACTTTTGGGCGTACTGT
>JBBPDF010376793.1:0-11027 GCA_037974715.1 Lomanotus vermiformis | reverse complement strand
TGATCCAGTAAGGAGGTTTGCATATCTACCAGGAGTTCTCTGTCCATCTAGCTTCCCGATTGTAAACAAATTCTCCAGTCCCTCTCTTCTCATTACATGTCAAATATATTTTCTCTTCATTCTTTCTCTCGTATCTACTAATAAACAGTCTGAGACATTTTCTCACTTGTTTTCTTTTCTATTTTATCATCATTTCTATTCCTCTACTATTAACTAGAATTCATCGCTTACCAAGAATGTTATTAGATAACTACAACACCCAAAAAAATGGCACACAGAGGACCTTATGGTCATAGCTAGAAAAGTTTAACCTTGCAGATGACTTGACATGGTTGTCTCACAACTATTATCGACTGAAAACCAAAACAAATGGCATTCAAAAGGTGTGAAGAAGAAGAGGACTCAAAATACACCTTCTGAAGTTAAAGTCTAATACAAATGGAAATGTACAAATAATTGACACACTTCTAGAGGAAGGGGACTCCTTCACTTATTTAGGAAGTATCATTCATGGCACTGAAGGAAGGAGAAACTGATGTCTGGAGTCTGGTTAGGAAAACCAGTGTAGCACTAACAAATTAGCGTAGAACTTTTTTTTCTTCTAATAATTTACTAGCTAGACACCATCAACAATGAAGAGTTGTAAAAAAAGAACAGTTCAAGATTGAATTGCAACTCAACGAAAAAAAACCCCCCAAAAACCCCCCCCCCCAAAAAAAAACAAACAAAAAAACAAAAAAACAACAACAACACCAAAACAAAACAAAAAATCAGAAAACAAAAACTGTCTTACTTTGGTCACGTGAAAAGGCATGTCATTTTAGAAAAGCTTTTATGGAAAGCATGGTGGAGGGGTAAGGGCGGAGGAGACAGACTCAGCAAATGGTGGTCACAGGACATGTGCCACTGGATGAACTGCCAAACAACAGAATGTGGAAGAACAACAGAATGTGGAAGAACAGAGCAGTACAGGAACATGTACTTGGCAGCTGAGAGGGAGGCTATGTCTAGGAAGGATATGTCATGAAGATGAAGAGAAGAATAAAGACAAATAGACATAAAAAGCAACCCAACACTCTTACCTCAAAATATCACCATATAAGTTAGGCATGACCAAGACATCAAAAGGTGAAGGATCTTGAACAAGCTGTAAATAAAAAAAGTTTTACACTTTGAATATAACCACCAAAGGCATTTTAATCCTGGATTGCCAAAATGCACTTCGCTTGCTTCTCAAAATATTATTCATCATTTAATTGGAGGCAGCTACTTTGTGTGGACTGATACTCAAAGAATAATTATTCCTTGTATAATTTTTTCCAATCCAACAACAGTAGAGTCCTCTAAAGATAATTTCATTGGGACAAGATCAATCTTTCTGCAAGTTTATCTTATCCATTTCCAAGGGAAACAATCAGTTGTTACAAAATTTGTGGTGGGTAAAACTACTAAAAAGTAAAAGTCCTGATAGACTGAAAGAAAGAATGTATGATAGGCCTAAGCCAGTCTGGATCACATAAGGGGAAACTTGGAATTATACTTCGAACTGATTGGGTGGAGAAGAGAGAGAGTGAGAGGCCTAGGAGACCTACCTAGGCGAAGCTTATGCACATGTGTGTGTTTAGCAATGCAACAAAGCCAGACGGGGGTTAGGGGTGGAAAAAAGTGACCACTGAATATTGGGTGTTGTGCTGAGGAAGAATCTCTGTGCAACTGCAAGACATTTTTAATATTAAATTTAATGGCATCATGCAATGCAGGCCTATCGGTGCGTATGCTACAGTAATCCTTTGTTGTGTAGCCTTACCCCCCCCACCCCCACCCCTCCACGCAACTGGCTTTGTGATCACTGTCTTGTAGAGTGTAAATATTACTATTAGTAATTAGACTGCGCCTATCACTGTGTGTTTAGCAAGTAAGCCTGAGCAACCAATGTTGGTATTTCCCAAAAGTGGGAAGGGAAAGGCCTTGGTGAAAGAAAAAAAAAGTTTATTTTAAACTGAATGAGTGCGATCCGTGTTTAAATAAACCATACTTTGTTTAGTAAATAAAAAATAAACGAGACCTAAAGACAAACTTTTGCAACAGGAGCAAAAATTGTAATGAAAAAAACATTAAATCTTAAGCATTTCTTTGTTGTAAAGGGAAGTATTCAACTTTTCAGTTTTCATATTTGATGTTTAAACCACATAATATTTGTGCACTTTCTGAAGAACCTACTTTGACAAAAAATACAAGTATTGAAAATTCAGGCCACAGTGTGTCAGCCAGAGCTTAGCTAATGAGATTGGTAAGCTGACTGGTAAGCCAAGTAAGTGACCAAAAGTGATTCAAAATGAGCCATTAGTTAAGGGGCTAGTAAAGTTTGCTTCTCCTGAAACAGACTAAATAATGCTACTTTATGAACATATTTCTGTTTACATATACTGTGCTTTGGTGACTCCTTCTGAATCATCCCAGCAATGTACAAAAATGTGATCAAATTGCCACAATAATCAAGACATAGCAAGGATTTACTTATAGAATGAGAATTATCAGCACAGTAAAGCTAATAATTATGATTACCTTTGTCATGTAGAATCATTATGCTCACTCTTGAGTACATTTTACAATCATGCTAATTCTCTTTTGCATTTGTGAATCCCATTTTCCAATAAGACAATGCGCACAGTAACCAGTAAGTTCATTAGGACTAGTATGGTCTTATCTAACCTAAATCTACATTTATAATTAACTACAACATAGCTAAACTATTAAATTTTTGTGGTATGAAACATTTCAGTATAAATTTGTTCATCTGTAAACTACTCAAAATATGCTGAATAAATTCAACTTACATTCAAACAAACTGTATCCAAATACATCTCAGAAAACTTCACATCTTTGTTTTTTGATGCCACCTCACGACAGCATTTTAAAAACAAGCCATCAGACATGCGCCTATCCAAAATCAGATAAAACAGAAATTAATGAAAAGAAAGACACATATAAATATTCAATAAAAATTGTATACTCATCTCACATTCAAGAGATATGACAGGTATGACAGGTTTATCAGAGGATCAAATGGTGGAGGCAACCATGGACAAATGGTCTGTAATTTAATTCTTTTTAAGGAAGTTTATTGCCACTTGCATCATTACCATGATCATAAATATGATAATATACATACGAGGCAATAACACAATTTAAACTTAATCACACAACAGGTCAATGTCAATCATCACAGTGCTGCGCCCCGCACGGCGTACGAGAACAGGCCAAAAGACGGTATTTTAGTTGGCCCGGCCAAACCCTTCTCGCGCCCTATAAAACGGCTTAGTGGTAATCCGACCAGTGACCGCAAGCCGTGAAAAACGGGGAATCCCCGCCTAGCGTGGCAAGTCCCACTTTTTAAAAAAAATTGCTCATCTTTAGTGATCAATAGCAAGCTCTATATCTCTGATGATTCTTTGATTCAAATTAACTAAGCTAGTTTCATTTACTGTCTGTTTCTGTGAGAAAACGTGATTTCTTTGTGATTTCTAGATCCCATTCTATAGCGCGTGGAAAATAAAGTGTTATGTGACCTTTTTGCATAGTTTCTGAATTAATTGATTAATTAATATCTCCAAAACGACATGCGCTTTGTACGTGAATTTAACACCAATATTTCGGTTATAAGTTAGTCTTTTACAGTGGTAAATATAATATCCATATCAGTTATCTTTGTGTGTCTATGCCAAATTCATACTGCAGAAGTGGTGCTATAATCATAACCAACACTACATTCCGCTTGTAAGGCCTATACGCTATGCTTGCAATGACGAGAACCGTGAGGACATTGACCTCCACGATTCAACTCCCTTCCTCTCCACCCTCACCCAACCCCCAACCCCCTTTGATGCGACCCAACCGTCCTTGATAGCTCCGTAGTAGTATGAAGTCAGTACTCACTATAAAACCCCATGACCAGTCCCTGCATGCCTCAACAACCCATGGAGGTGACGGATGTAGCTGGTTACTCACACAATGCTACATTAGATCCCCCTCTTGAACGCACTGCCATACAACTAACTCAAAACGGCCCTATTGCAACATCGTCACCCATTAAAGATACAACATCTACAACTACATTTAGTTTGAAGGAAAGGCCTACATCACCCATGATTAGGCCGAACATACATTCCAGCACTAACTGAACAAATCAATTCAACGGCCAGTGTCAAATGAGGAACATGATAATAGGTTATTAAAATGGAAGTGTCTATTCCCAACTGGTGTTTTGGGCCATCATCCTATTATTAGGCCTACGTGCGGTATCACTATCAGTACAGGCTGTTAGTACCAACACCGGTCGGGAATAAGCACAGCCAAAATCATTAAAATACACATTTTAACACGAAGAACACCGTTAAACGATCCACAAAAGACATAAGTGAAGTGCAAAAACCAAGGTCAGCCAATACACTTACAAAAGATAGTGAAGCCACGAGAACAAACATCACAAGTCACAACACCCACTAAAAAGAAACGTTCTAAATGATTTAGTTCTACAGTTAAGGCAGTTGCTTGTCCAACAAACAATACAAAGATGAAGACATAGAAAGTTGAAGAAAAGGGCATGTGGGATATGAAATGTCAGTTTCAAATTATAATTCATTCCAACATCGCACCTGGTCCGAATTACACCACGAGGTGTATTGCATACTGAATCAGAGGCAAAAAAGAATTCCAAGAAGGAATCGACGTGCTAAACAGATGTGACACAAATATTCGTAAATTTGTTTTATAAATCATTATGAAAACAACGTGGTATGTGTTTGATTAGATATGTTTGTAATCCTTATGGAGCAAAGTACACGGCCTGCCATTTATCCGACTTCATACTGTAAAAAGTATAGCCCGCATTATAAATTAGTTGCATTTTTAGGCCCGACCTACACGTAAGAAAGTGACAATTTCCCGTGTGACGATCTTTGACAACCTCTGGTTGCCACGCCGATTGTGATCTGGATATAACATTTAGTGTGTATGGACTGCAATATGTTTTAGTTTTAAGGGTGAATCTCTTTTTGAAATTGTAAGCGTGGTTTTTGAGTTATGCAATGTTTTCTTAATTACGTCCTCTTTGAAATCGATGTGAAATTTTCACTGAATCAAACAAATATTGTAAAATAACGATAAAAGCTACAGTGCTCAATTTTTTTTCTTTAAATGGTTCATTATATTGTCTTCAAGAGTGAATCCTTCAATATTGGCTTTCTTTAACCAATCAGTCATTATAATTGTTTTAATTAACCCATGAAACGGCCTTGCGCACTCGTGCGATAATCCCACAAGACGCCCCGCACCAGGTAAGCTAGCTGTAATATGATGCCGAGGCGTACGCTGAACTAAAATGCAAGCTTGGCGACGCCGTGTTTAAGAACTTCCTTTTATATCTTTTTCTTGATGAGTCTAAGGCAATTAAAAAGCTGCTTAAACAAAAATATGAAGAGCCTTAATTTTGGGTTTTTAGCATTATAAATAATAATTGTTATTGATCTCCATCCTTCATGTCCAGATGTTTATTTGTAATTAGAATGTTCTACTTTTTAGTATTAGGCTTGCTATGCTTTATACACTATAAGATGCTATACATATGTATTTATGTGGATATTTTAGCTGATAAACTCAATTAAAACTGAGTATTCTTATCAATGTGCCAAAAATTTAACACTTGTTTTGAGATGTTAGTGTTTGCGTTAAGTTTCTGTTTAAAATCTTTATCTTTACTGTATTTTATATGATTAGAAGTTTATTCCACTGTCAGAAACTACTGGGGAAATATGGATACAAATGGCCATCTACACTTGAAGATAGTAATGTAAACGTTTGATCGCTAGATCTTGATTTGTTATAGAAATTCTTCGGACCAAGACAGATTGACCATTTGTTTGAAAGATTCATTGCGGTCACAGGTCTCTCCTAATGATTTTTTTTTATCCTTAGGCAATATGTTTTGTCCTTAGGCATGCTTGTATTACAAGTGTTTCCCCAATGGATATCACTCTGACCCTCTTCCACCACCTGACACCAAACGATGAAATGTACCATCATTCATTGATTCAATACATCTTGTAGATATGTAGGCCTCCTATGTCATATATCATTAAAAGTCTGAATAAACTTTGTTCAAATCAGAGAAAATAATACTTGTTACAAAATTTAGGTGTAAAAAATGAAGTGAAGTGATCTCAGGATTAGATATCAATATATATTACCTTACCTTACCTATCTCCTTCGTGACTTGTGTCACATAAGGCCTTCACAGGTATTCTCCAGATTTCTATGGTGGTTGCTGCTTTTCTTGTTTTTGCTTTACATATAAAGCATTTGCACCTCCTGCAATTGATAATCCCCCCCTCAGTGTTTGCTATTTTTTTAAGAATAGTCTCACAGCCAAATTTATGGAGTTAAGTTATATTTATTTCAGGGATTTTTGAAGAATTTTAGAAAGGGACAGTATTGAATAATTAACTTAATGCTCTGGCTCCTACCAAAGGAATAAAATGATGTGTGGAAACATGAAGTACCTCGATTTTATGGTGTTGAAAATTCATTCTTTTCATATGACTTTTTTTTATTCAGGGGATGGCAAGGCTATATGGCATATGGATGTCAAAATCTGGTCACGGTTGTGGAACCGAGAACTGTTCAGGTTGAAATCTTTCATCCATCACTCACAATATATTTATCAGTTTATTCTCCAATTGCTAAAAATTGATCTCCCTTTTGACATGATTGTAATTTTGCATTTATGGTTTTAGTTGTGAGTGTCTCAAAAATAAAATCATGCATAAATTTATGATTTTATTCTCATGCATAAATTTATGATTATAGCTGAGAATGTCACAGATGTAATGATGCATAAATAGAACATCATGTAATACATTTTTTTCTCACCTTACCCATCAATTTTGTGAAGCACTGGCTTTGTAAAAAAATTGTTGTTGACTGGCAAATGCCAGATCACTCTTCTCTCTAGTAGAACAAAAAAAATTGGTGAGTGAGAAACAAACATGATGATACAAATAAAGTAAAGAGAAGACTTCATTTGAATGAATGCTAGATGCTGAATATCATGTGCCCATGTTGTCCTTGTATTCACAAATTAAAGAGGTTTCTCTCTCATTCCAGACAATTCAAGTTTTGGACAAACATAAAGGTGTTGTAACACAAGTAAGTTGGTGACAAAGCAGTGAACTAAATACCTCTTTTTGTGTTGTGATTAAAACACATGCACAAAAAAAAAAGAAAAGCATTTCATATATATATATATATATGCAAAAGTATTGTTAAAAAAGGGTTTTGCAGTAAGTAATGTTGGTTTTTAAATTATTTTCTCATTGAATGAATAATAAAGTGAAGCAGTTTTCTTCTGAAGGGTTATTCAAATAAATATCCTCTCACAAGAATTTGGAATGTAATATTTATGTACCAGATTTATAATTTTGAAATGTGAAAACTTCTGTACCTGTACAATTATTTCATTTCAACAATTTTCATTTCATATTTTTGTTTGACATTTTTTAAAGGAATGCAGCTTAAGAGGAAATGTTCTGGTTGATTGCAGGTAAAATGGGCCCATGAGAATTACCATCATGATCTCAACTCGCCATACACATTGCGGTTGGCATCCTCTGACACTCATGGACACATTGTGGTTTGGGATGTTGGTCTTGGTGTGCCTCGATCTGAGTTTATGGATGGCAACAAACCAATCCTCGGTGAGCAGCTTTTGAATCTGAACTGTGTTTATATTTAGCAATTTTCTTTTAATATTTTTGTCTGTGTAATTGAAGTTGGATTGACTCAACCATTCTGTATAATTGATTCCTTCTTTTTTTTCCTTTTTTAAACTCTTTAGGTATGAAGTGGCTCAGCAACCAAGATACTAGTAGAGATCTTTTGGTATGTTTACATCCTCCTTACAGTATCATTTTGTGGAATGCTGACACGGGCATCAAATTGTGGAAGAAATCCTACACCGAGACCTTGTCAAGTTTCACTTTTGACCCATTCAATTCCAAAAACTTGGCATGTAAGACTCATATGTAAATGATTATATGTATCGGGTGATCCATAAAAAACGTCACCAACTTTGAAACATCACAGCTTTAAAAATACTGAAGGAAATCTGACCATTTTTTGCATAAGCATAGACCAACCTAACATACATCAATTGTGTAAATTACATTGAGATCAAACCACCAACATCAAAAAGATGGGTTCTTTAACAATACATGTCAAAAATTCAAATATTGAGCTCAGTGAAATAAAATTTGTAATTGTGAAACCAGAAGTATGTTAGTTCTTCAAGAGCTCAGTTGAGTCACCATTCTATTCAATCATTTGTCTTAATCTTTTTTTCCTATCTTTTGACCTTCCTATCTCTTTAATGCAAATTTCTTCCCAGCACTCTAAAATTCAGCGTTTGAATATTTCCTCTGTAAATGTCTTTATTAGGAAATTCCTTCACTGTTTGGGCACCTCTCTATCCTTTCCCTTTGTAGAGAATTTCAATTATTGCCTCTCTATCACATGATACCATCGGTAGCACCGATCTATGGTGTACCAGATAGTTAAAGACAATAAACTAGATCTAATCCAACCTAGGTCTGGATCATTAGTTGTTAGTGACATTATAGTTCTGATAATTCTGATATTAAAACTTAACAACACTTTTTTACACAAAGTGTTTGTCTATAAATAAATACAGGGTGTTGTGATTGTTTTGAATCAATATCAAATTTAGATCTAGTTGCATTGTTTGTCGTCTGCTATGTCTAAATCTATGTCTTGATTCTGACTTCAGCTGTAATATTGGGTCTACTAATATTTCTCATCAGATTTTATTCTGATGGCAACTAATTCTTGACCTTAGTTTGTAAAATATTAATATTTAATCAATTCCGCTATAGACCGAGCCCAAATTTATGCAACTTAAGTAAAATTAGTTACTCTAAGAGTGTGTAAAATATAAATTACATGCAATCCACAGATGCAAAGTTTGGGACGTCTTTTATCTGATTTCACAATTACATTTTATTTCATTAAATTCGATATTTGAATTTTTGACGTGTATTGTTAAAGAACCCACAACTTAGTAATTGATCATTCGATCTGAAGGAAATTAACTCATTGAATACTGGTTATGTTGGCATGTATTTATGCTAAAAATAATTGGAATTCCTTCAGTTCTTTGATGCTATAATGTTTCAAAGTTGGTGACATTTTTTTGTTGTTGATCACCTGATATATACTGTAGCCAATATCTATGGCAAATTATTTTTAAATATCGCTGCATCATGTACATAGAACTGTATTGACATCCTTATTATGTTTTATTTGCCTTTGAAGTGTGCTAAGATTACAGCATTGATTATTTAATGGTCCATTAGAATGCACATTCTGTATCATCAAATCTACTAAGCGACTGACTGCTGAGCGCCTTTTAGTTTCTGGTCTCTTATTCCAGTACGATAAAATTTTCTTTTAGATCTAGGCAGCAAGTAAATATTGACATAGCTTCAGTATATGGTAGGAAATGATGAAAGTTTCATTTTAGAAGGCTATTTTTAATATTGTGCATGAAAAGTGATAATTGTAGATTTCATATGAAGAGACTTTAATACAAGCCATGTATTGAGCATCTTATGAATATGTCTCATCAAGTTCTTTTGCCCTTTTAATAAAAAAAAAAAAAATTTATATATTACTGTGAATGTTAATGCAACTTTGCACTTTATCGCAATTTATTTATAAACCAATAATATTTTTAAAATGTTGTACTTTTCAGTTTTGGGTCAAGACTGCATTATATTTGTCAATGACTTTACAATAACAAAGACACCATCCAGTAATGGAAAGAAATTCTACATTTCCAATCCAAATCAAGGAAAAGCAGAAGGTGAAGGAATTTGTCATTGTAGATTAATCATGTGCGCTGCTAGAATGCTGGTTTTCTTTGTTTAAATTTCAAAATAATCATCATCAGAATTAAAGAGTTTCATGTAAGAAACATTTTTTGTGAGGGGATGGGGTTAATTGCTGGTTTTTGTTTGTTTGGTTGTTTGTTTTGTTTTTGTTTTTACTTTTGGGAAAAAAAAGGGGGGGGGGGTATTTTTGTGTTCTTTTTTTGGGGTGGGGATCTTGACTTTTTTTCAATATGGAGATTTCTATTATTGGAAAAATAGAAAGCAAATGAAACAAAGACAGACAAAGATCAAATTACTTGGAAAATTTAAGTAGTAGGGTAACCAGAAATATATAGGATGACAAAAGTCTTTTTTTAAGGCTGTTTGAGCAAAGATATGGATGGCTTGCCATGATCATTATCTCAGGCCTGGTACCTGTAGATGAATAGATTGCCATCTAAATTGACTGTGTTGCATATCATAATAAACATCACACCCTTTAGAACTCTCTTGACTGCCTTTATCTATAATGATACATCTATTTTGTTCTCCCACCTGTTATTTCTTTGTTTGAAAGATAATCTGTATATTTCACAGCATCTGCAATGTCAAGATCATCCAGTTCAGGCAGTCTTGAGAGAAAACTGTCTGGCTCTTCCATGTCTTCTTCTAAAAATCTTGCTAAAAGAATGAGTAAAATTCTGATTGGAGAGAGTAAACCAAAGTAAGTCGTCGGATGGCAGATGGTTTCCTCTGCAAGCATTATTACTCCAATTCAAATGTTTTAAGAGCATCCATGTTCAATCTGGTGTTACATAAATAAAAGTCTTTTCTTTTGAAGGAAGCGAAGTAAGCACAATTCATCAATTTGATAAAAAATGAAGTGGATTATTTAAATGTGTCAAAATTGTATTTTTGAATTGTTTGTGGGTTGAAAGTTTATCTTTAAAGGATCAATAATAACCAATTAAAAAAAAAAGAAAAGAAAAGAAAAGCATGAACATGAAATTTGTAATTCACTGAACCCTTTAGACAATGTGTTTAAGCAACGATAGTTGACTCTTGAGTTTTTCCCTATTTGAAGAA
>JBBPDF010374584.1:0-11030 GCA_037974715.1 Lomanotus vermiformis | reverse complement strand
TCTGTGTATTTTTTTGTTTTTTTTTGTTTGTTTGTGTGTTTAGTTTTCCTTTTTCTCTATTCATCTTTAAAAATACATTACATCTGAAAGTGAAAGTGATGAAGTGAACATAACAAGTTATGACATATAAGTAAGTGAAGAATTCTTTGTACACCTATAACACAGTGCTAACATGATACACAATTAATAAAACAACAGAGAAATCTGATTTGGATTACAGTTAAGTAAGGAAAAGAGTGAGCAAAAATGGCAATGGCTGAACATTACATTTGGCTGATTTAATTTAGGGATGGTGGAGAGGGAACCAATCATTTTTCTTTTCACATTCTATTCATCTTTTTGAAAAACTGTTTTAATGTACTGCTTCCTTGCGGAAAAGACTTGCTCCTGTATAACCTTTGTTATGTATTCAAAATGTGATGTGGATGTCAGGATGTTGTAATGTAGAACTTTGAGTGCTGGAATAAATCTTTTAGGATCTGTACATAACAAAAGAGCATTCCTGAAGTAAAAAAACTAGCAATCGTGTAAACAACCTAAGGTTAGTCTAGAATTTATTCAGTGCATTAAAAATAGTTGGGGGCTCTGTAAGTTGGCCTTTGGTGATGGTTTCACCTGTTGTTTCCATATTTGCAATCTGTGCGTAGGCCCATGTTTGATATAAATGAAACTATTCAATATGTTATATTTAATTAATTGTAGGACATAATCAAATCACAGTTTTGCTGATGTGAGTTGATGGACATCATTGTCTTTTCTCTTTGCAGAATTCCAGGAGACGCTGTTATTCTTCCTAACTTGGATTCCTTAATGATGGATGCAGATGTCTGGGGCGATCCGTTGAATTTCCGACCAGAGCGATTCATAAACTCTGATGGGAAATTGTCTGTGCCGACTGAGTTTATTCCATTCTTTGTTGGTCAGTTTTTAAAGGCTTGTTGAAAGGATCTTGTATCAGCCACTTATTTGATTATCCGTTTCTTCTGTTTTAAAATGAAACATTTATGACTTTTATCAGTGTTACAGCAATGATCCTTTTAGAATTTCTTGAGAGTAAAATTAAGAGTACACTTATAAGAATAAACGCTGTGAGTTTAAAAAAATTTCCATTATCAAGCAATTCAATCTAAAGAAAAGGCCATTATCTTTAATAACTAATTTCAGCTAACAAGGCTAGGAAGGGCTATGGATGAAGTTTTTGATTTTTAAAAAATATAATTTCAGTCTAGTTCTTGTTTAAAGTCAAGAATGCAAATGTTTTTGTTCTTTGACAGGACTCTGGATTACACAGTTATAACAAAGTGTAACTAAAGGAGCTTTTTTCATTGTAACAATTTTTCCCTTTGTCCATTTATTAAAATTAAATTTTCATGTAACTTTCAGAGTTCTATTGTTTCGTTTTGTTTTTCTCGTCCCCAGGTGTTCGTAACTGCCCAGGGTCTTATATTGCACAAACCATATTAGGTACTTTCTTGGCCACGGTGTTGTACAACTTTAACCTCCAACCAGCCGTGGAAGGACAAATGCCCTCCACACAAAGAAGACGGGGTTTAGTCCCTTTGCCCCCTGACTTTAAATTGAGAGTGGAATCAAGGCGATAAGAAGGATCTGTTAGATTGGCTTTCAGTCAACCGTAATTATTCCTCTGTTGAATGAACTACCCAGAATTATTGCTGACATACGATGCTGAGCCTGTCAAAATTCATTGCATTGACAGTGAAGTTGGTGTCTGTAGATGAACTTGTTCCTTATTTTTAGTGTGCATTATTGCTCTGTTGAAAGATCTACCTAGAATTATATTTGCTGATATATGACACTAAGTCAGGCAAAGTTCAATGTGTTGATGTTGAAGTGGATATCTGTAGATGAACCTGACCTTTACTTTTAGTGTACATAATGCTGGATATTTACAACGGGGACTGTATTGCCATGTTTAGAATTCCATTCGGGTAGTTGGGATAAATGGATGGATGGGTAGATCGCTGCTATTTCTTACCTTGTTCTCTTTCATTGATATTTATTCTGTAAGCTATAGTTACTAAATCTACATGGACAACTAAGTTTTTAAACGATTTTTTTGTTTTTCTGTCTTCTTCTTTGGTCCTGCATTCCTAATTTTGGTAAGATTAGACCTTTTGATTCACTATTCAGTTCTATCAAGAGTATGCCTGACTTTGCGAGGTGCACTTTGATGGTTAACTGCCCTTGTGGTGAAGAGGTTTACTTTATTTTTTTTCTGTCCCCCATTTTATTTTTCATTGTCGAAGGCTATTTATTACTAGTGATAGAAATTGGATTGTTAATTGAATATGTTGAAAGAGAAATTATCCGCATGGGTGATCCTGATAAGTATGTGTGCTCATTGTATAATTGAAATTAAGGCATGGATTTGATTGTTCCCTGTTGCAGGCATTCTCCATACCCTCTCTCTTTTTTTTTCCAGCATGCCAAATGATTCTTTTGAAGTAGGTCCTTTGAATGTGTGTTTACTGGTATAATCTTGCTCAGACTTACTCAGATGAAATTATGGTCTCTTACTCTCTGCACCAACGGGTACCCACAATTTCTTTCACTCAAGTTATTATTGTCATTATTTTAGCTTCTCTCTTTTAGGTGTACTTTCATCTCTGTCACCTTTGAATATACTTTTTTTTTTTTTTTTTTTTTAATCTTGCTGTTAAGCTAAGTTAGGGAGGTTGTCCAGCAGCGATCATTCTATTGATTTGGGTAAAAAAACAACAACACCTGTCCACTATCTGAAAAGTTTCCATTTATTTATTTATTTATTTTTTTTTTTTTGTCAAGTAGAGTGCTAGTGAATATTAAATAGAAACATTTCTGAAAATCTTAAATAATGATCATTATAGTGACAAATGTCTCTTCAGGGTTTGTTGGTAAAAATGTATGTAAATCATGATTTTATTTCCACTTTGAAGCTAAGTTGGATGGCAGCCTGAACAACAGAGCAGGAACACACTTGTGTCCTCTTCTCACTTTAACTGTCTTTTCTCATCCCCCACATCATTACATAGGCGTGTTTTCTTTTACCTAGCTGTCAAATTTCTCACACCATTACAAAGGTGTGTCCTCTCTTACCTATCTATCAAAAAATTCCACACCGATCACCGCTTAAGCAGACATTCATCTGCAATTTTACATACATTTTTTTTTTTGGCACCACTAGCTGATGTATATTGACTCTGGTAATAGCCTGTTATGAAAGCTAATTTTAGCTCTATATTTAATTGTTGGTTACTTTTACCTAGCCCCCAGACTTTGTTACCATGGAAGGCAATTGGTGAATTTACCAGAGATTCAGAAAACCGGTTGGATGTCATTTTCAATAATGACAACCTATTCCTGTACAGTTTTGTTCTTAGATTTTATCGTGTTCGTTGTATTACAATTAGAAACTTTTTCTTTGCCATTCTGAATATAATTGTGGGACTGATGGCTCAAAATGCTTCATTTTCTGCTGTTAAAAATTTTTAATTATACCCAACATAATCACTATTTAAAAAACAAAAAACAAAAAAAGGATTACATGACAGAAATGCTTTACTTTTAAGTTTAATATTCACTATGACAAAATAAGGTCACACTGATAGTCAAGTAAAAGAAGCATGTAAAAATGCCTGGTAATTTTTTTATATGTAAACTAGAAAATGCCCAGCAGTCAAGAGTTAAGATGACTATTATTATTACTGTCAAGATGACAGCCTTTCAACCTGTCTCTGTGCAAACTTTTGTTAAGGACGGTTTACCATTCAAGGAATGGGTCGAACATTTTATCTTTTTGTCTTATGTCTATGATCTGATTCCTGCATTTTCCTGTTGCAGTTTTTGATGATTATTGATATGTATGTAAATGTTATATCTTTCCATCTTGTCCTTTTGCTAAAGAGCAAAATTATGACTTGGAATCTTTTGAGTTATAACCTTGCTTACACTGTTTTCTCCATTCCACAGTTTCGTTCTTCCAAAAATTGTGAAATACTCGTTGTCATTTGTAACATATAATGTAATTTCCTTCATGCTTAATAATTGTACATATATAATATACATATTTATATATTATATAGTATACCCAGCATTGTTCATCGACTTTAAATTAGAAGCATGTAACAGACCGTTTGTCTGTGGCCTCTGCTTGATACATTTCATATGAGCATTAAACATTTATGTTTTTGGATGCTTTTGAGAATTGGTACCGCTAAAGGTTGCAGTGTCTGAAATAACTGCTCTGACATTTTCAAGAGTGCTAGACGTACTGTTACATTATGAGAGTTTTTGAAAATTGCAAATGTTGGTGGGTGTTGCATCTGGCTTATTCTAATGCTATCGAGCACACATATGTGTGATTTTATTCTGGGCATTTATGAGAGTTGTGAATGCCGGCTTGTGTTGTGAATAGGCCCTACCTCTTTCCTGTCATGCATTTGTCTGTCACTGGGAATAGAATTATCAATGCTCTGATCATTCCCCTAGATGCTGTTATACCCTTTTCTTCTGTTTAGTATTGACTGAATTCTGTGCATGAATACAGTGCTACTTAGAAATCTTGCTTAGTCCCTTCCCTTGAAGTATATTTTTTCTTCTTCCATTTTACACTCTACCAAATAGCATTCTTCTTCTTGTTGTAGTAATTATTTTTATTCTTTTTTGTTTGTTTGTTTTGTTTTTATTTTTTTCTTTGTGATTTTTGCTATTAATCCTGAACAAATATAGCCATTTCCTTTTTTAATTCATATTTACCACTGAAATCTATTTTAGTGCCGATATGTATTTGTCTTGAAAGTGGACGTCATTTTATTGATTGTCCAGTGACTTTAATTTTTTTTTGTTCTTAGACCTGAACCTGGTGCTTTAACTTTAAAGTGTGTTCAGTACAGCTATCGCCAGTCAGTCCCTGACCAAAGTGCATGGTTCTGATCAGTCACAGGGTGTATGATGACTCGGATTGCCATTATTAATGCAGTCTTGATGTGTTTGACTGTTTCTCCAACCATTTATGTTTGCCTTCATCCATGTTCTCACTTTCTATGCTAGGGTCACTGTTGATCCCTGATAGAGATGGGTCAGCTTAATATCAATACCGAGAGTAACAATAATCTGGTTGCATCAGACAAGTTTTAAAATAGCCATTTTCGAGGGATTTGGTCTAGAAAAGTATGGGAGCATGAAAAATAGTGGAAAGTGGGATGGATGACAGTATGCAGTTCAAGGAGTTCAAGTGATTGAAGACAGTGTGAACTGAGATGTGTTTTATCACTTGCTGCTGTAGATGGATTGTGGCTGCAATATGTAAAAGAATGTATGTGTGTGTGATCTGTGGCAGACTGGTCAGTCTTTAGGGCTGGAATGAATGTAATCTCCGATTTGTGCCTGGATCTCCTGAGCTGGAATGAATGTAATCTCCGATTTGTGCCTGGATTTCCAGAGCTGGCATGAGAATAATCTCCGATTTCTGTCTCGATCTCTAGGGCTGGAATGAATGTAATCTCCGATTTGTGTCTGGATCTCTAGGGCTGGAATGAATGTATTCTCCGATTTGTGTCTGGATCTCTAGAACTGGAATGAATGTAATCTCCGATTTGTGTCTGGATCTCTATAGCTGGAACAAGAATAATCTCCGATTTGTGTCTGGATCTCTAGGGCTGGAATGTATGTAATCTCCGATTTGTGTCTGGATCTCTAGAGCTGGAACAAGAATAATCTCCGATTTGTGTCTGGATCTCTAGAGCTGGAATAAGAATAATCTCCGATTTGTGTCTGGATCTCTAGAGCTGGAATAAGAATAATCTCTGATTTGTGTCTGGATCTCTAGGGCTGGAATGAATGTAATCTCCGATTTGTGTCTGGATCTCTAGAGCTGGAATAAGAATAATCTCCGATTTGTATTTTGTTCAGGTCGCTGGAGCTTGAATAAATGTTAACTCCCATTTATGTCTTGGCTAGGTGTCTAGAGCTTGAATAAATGTAAACTCGCATATTTGTCTGGATCTCTAGAGGCTGAATAAGTGAAAACTACCATTCTGTCTCTGCTTTAAATGTAAGGTCTTCCCAAAGACGTTTATATTTTCTTTGTTGAGGTGCAATGAATTATTAAGAAAAAAAAACGAGACTTTACAGTTGACTTAAAGTAGGCCTTACTGTATGTTGAATGTACGTATATTAATTTTATCTGCTAATACTGATTGGCTACCTCCTTAAGAGTTCAGGTGCTGAAAAATGTGTCATTAAGGCAATTAGTAGGAATTATTGCTGCATTTTACCAGAACTAGCTCAGAACACTGAGCAAAAAGAAAAGTAATTAATTGTTTTATTCAGTGTGTTCCCTTAATAACACTGTTAGCCACAAGGCTCCTAATGCATATATGTGTATATATGAATGGAATGATACATTTCAACAAGATTATGTATATTTTATGTTCAAAACAGACCACTCCTTGGTGCTTTGTCGTTCAACATTGTCGTAGTGCCAGATTTAAATGTTGACTTTTCAAGTGTGTCAGATTGCTAAATAACATGGATATTTAATTTTGGTATTGAGCAGATGTTGTTCATAATGATAATGGTATCATTTATGCATCTAAAATTCTTTGTATTTGTCTCATAACAATTGCTGGTCCTATTTATCAGGATTTATTTTTCATTCATGAGTGTTCTTTGCAGAATGCGTTTTCCCACTCTACTCAGGTGTAATTGAGTAGTACCTGTACATGACTATAAACAGGAGCGAACAAGTGTAAGTCTGTGTAGCCTGCTGTTCTGCATTTCTAGGATTTCTGCGCCAATTGAAGACAGTTATGCCCCATTTACACATACAGTAGGATCCTTTGAGTTTTGCATGGAGGGATGTCCCGTCTCCCCCTCCCTGGCATGGAGGTTTCTCTCCTTGGTTACATCCCTCACATCTGTCACTTGCGACTGGCTACGTTTACATGCGATGTTCTTTATGCCGATCCTGTGCTGCTTGCATTCTTTCGACCATATTGCCGTCATTGGAAAAAAGTAAAATAAATATTGATTATTATAACTAAGCAATAAAAACAGCTTGTACAAGATGATTTTACTAATTCTTGATGCTGATTACGAATATGCACTTCGTTTTTTAATTTGATCACAAAATTCTCTTTTACTTCTCAAAACAAACAATTCGCGTCTGGGCGGCAATTTCAAAGTGGAACAGCAAACCATAGGATCGATTGACCAAATTTCAAGCAGTGCTTGGTTTCCTGGATCTGTCGTGAGGGACAGGCACTCAGCACGTAGGGACGAGGAAATGCGGCAAAACATCCGCGATTGGATCTCAGTGACAGGGGATTGTACCGCAATGGGCCATTCCTCTAGACCATTCTCTATGTGTGAATGGGGCATTAAAGAAAGATGTATTTGTATTGATGTTCATTTTCCTAGCAGAGCAGAATAAGTCACCACCTTAAGTTTTGAATTCTTTGCTGTACAAGTGTAGGATAGTGTTGGATTTGGATTAGGCGTGGATTGCTTGCATTTGTCGCAACTTCACTGCTTGAAATTTGTATTTCAAAGTCTTTAGCGGTGAGTATGCTCAAGATTATCCTTAAGAAAATGCAACGCGTTCAAGTTCTGACTGGCAGCAAATGCATACATCACCAGCTATAAATGATAAATGATAAAAATCCAACAACTGGTCAACAGCAAGGTGTCTGCAAGGATGTGCCCCTGAATACCCCTAAGAACTCTGCACATCATATCAACTATCAACCTAACCAAACACTTGTCTACCTCATCAAAATCTGAAGAGTGGCTTTAACTTTAAGTTTAATTCAAAATGATGCCCGACCCCAACCCTTTCTTCCTTTCCTTGTGTTGTCGTCTGTGCAGGATTTAGGGTCTCCATTCCAGTGATCCTTGATAGTTTTCTAAAAAAAATTCCTTCAAAGGATTTCTACATTTTGTAATGATGGGGATGGGATATTGGAAAAGTTTGTATATGTGTGTGTGTGTGTGTGTGTGTAAAGGCTGGAACAATGGACGTGTGCAAGTGACACTAGAGTGAAAGTAATAATTGATTATGTGCTGTGTAAAGAGGACTAAAAACTTGTAGTGTATTGTTGGTGTTCATTGAAGATACCAATGCTAGGAAAGACAATGGCCCAGCTCAGGAATACCTGCCAGCTTGTGGTGATCAAACTCTTGAAGATAACGACTTTTGTGCAGTAATTGGGTCTACATATACTCATATACATGTACTTTGAAACTACGGGTCCAAGGTGCTTTAGCTAAACACATTCTTTTGATGTATCGATTAAAATATACATGTATGTATAATCTATGGTTAGATTATTACCCTCAGCAGGGAGACGGAGGGGGCTATGCTTTGCCGTTTGCCTGTTGATATGTCTGTCATTGCCATGGAATTTTTTTTCTGTGTGTTTGTTTGGTATTTTTTAAAATGGTTTGTGAAAGCATTTTACATGGATGTGACATGTTGCATTTCTCTTTTTGCTTGTAGATCCTTTTGATTAGTGATAGTTGATAGTAATACACATAGTAGTGGACATGGTAGTGCCTGGCTATTATAATTTTTTTTAAAACGAGAAAAGGAGAATAACCCACATCCAGTGTGCGACCTTGCTTGATCATTGACAGTTCTGTTGTGGATATTGAATGTTTGTCATGGAAGGTGATAACCATACTGTGTAGTTTACGGAGATCTGTAAGGTCAATAAACACAACACCCAGTGATCTGTAAGGTCAATAAACACAACACCCAGTGATCTGTAAGGTCAATGAACACAACACCCAGTCATCTAAAAGGTCAATAAACACAACACCCAGTGATTAGTTTGGTCTTCAGTATTGGTCTTGTTGCAGTGTGATCTTCAAGTTCAAGCTGTACACTAAATAAACAGGTTTTAAGTTTGGAATGCTCTACACTCAGTCAGTACAGTTTTTAGCTCCACCAAATTTGATATATGATGGAAATGGAAGGTTTTAATTGAAATGGATTGGTTCTCATCAATGTGCATTTAAAGAATGTCCATAACAGGTTGAAGTTCTTCACATGTTCATATGTTTAATCATTTGTTTAGTCACGATGGTAGGTGATTATGTGAAGGGGATCTTGATGGAATTACCATTATATTACGCTTTGCACTAAATGCTTTGAAAGGCACCTACTACTACAGTGCAGGGCGGATATATAGACAACACTTATATTATATCGATATTACTAAATAGTAAATGCTAATGCTTTGAAAAGCATTTACTACTGTGCAGAGCAGATATATAGACAACACTTACAATACATTGACATTACATAAAAGTCCCGTTATTTTTATTCATTAATTATTTTTTTTCCTATATAAAATTAGTAAATAAAGTTCTTGTTTATCGACATAAATTTTACCAGAAGACGGTTTTATCGACATAGTTATTGATATCAGTAATAGGTCTATGCATGTTTGTCCATAAAATGATTCTTGGCCGTCAGAAATGTAAGGGCCACCAAATCATCCAGATTGATTTCCCTTGTTGTTATCTCGCATTTTCCATTTGCTTCCCTTTCATTTTTTGGATGGGCTAACTAATATATTGACATGACGCTTATACATTTTACAATTTACAGCAGTCCTGACGATGTCCATACATCCCTCCTTGACTGTATTTTAAATAGGATGCCACCAAGGCTCAGCAGGGTGTATAATATTATTAATATAGAACTGTGACTGTCTGTCTGTCTTAATCAATCATTGAATGAGTGGCCTGTCCATCTGATCAAAGAATTATCCCAGATTGTGCATGTCACTCTTCATGTTTACATTTAATAGAATTTTCTTTTTTTTTTTCATTTTATAAAAAAGGCATGTTAGTGTTGTTATTGTTAGGCATGGTCATTCTATTGGTATCAAAATATGCATTTTTCATGAATGGGTTTTCCCCAGGTTCATAGAAGTTTTAATGTGTATATGTTTAATCAGTATAAATATAATATACTTATGTGTGTTATTAATGAAGATCAAATTCGTCATTTCATTGAATCGATCAGTGTTAGCTATATTTTGGCAAAATTTATTGTTTTCTTGCTATACATCATCAATGTGATAATATATATGGATGTAGGGGACACTACTCTAGTCGATTTTCAGGGAAAAATTTCATCAAAAAACAAATAACATCAGAATCAACATATCCAATATTGACTGGAGTGGTGTCGGCTGCACATGGTTAATGTTGTTAGTTATAAATCAAATCTGTTTTTAATAAAGAACCATTTACTTTATTATTATTTAAACTGTCAGTAATTATGTTGTATTTCTCTCTCCATTATTATTTTCATAAGAAAAGTTTGATTTCTTCTTTCTGTACCATATATTGCCATTTTCAACCCACACAAAGCAAATAAATGCTTTAGCCTCAGATATCAAATTTGAAAATACAGCTTGGAGCACACCTTGCATAGCTGTTACGTGCAATTAAAGGTGCGAGATCAGACAGGAATTTTGTATATTTTAAAATATAATTTTCTTTTTTGAAACAGTGGAAATAGGAGGAGGGTTTGCAGTATTACCTACTACCAATCTAGAATCTCACCTTTTTCTTGATTTTTTTTTTCCAATGTTCTTTATCATTGTTTTATGACTCAAATTTTTCTTCCTGATCTGTGTATTTTTTCAATATGTGGTACTCGTCGGTTTGAAGGATGCTTCAGATCACCAGCTCAGTTTTTTTTACATCCCATATTTTCCTATGACTGATATGATTTAAGGGAACTTTTTGTTTTAGCTTTAGGCGTGTCAGGCACATTAGAATTTAGATGCAAGGAATGCATGATTTAAGTGGTGTCATGAGATATGATTATCTGCCTTTGTAATTTCGCATGAAAAATTGGTGTTTGATTTTAAGTTTAAAGACTGGGTGTTTGTTTATTTTGTTGTTGTTTTTTTTTCTTGTTTTTTATTTCTTGTTTTTTTTCAATATGTGGTACTCGTCGGTTTGAAGGATGCTTCAGATCACCAGCTCAGTTTTTTTTACATCCCATATTT
>JBBPDF010373475.1:0-10000 GCA_037974715.1 Lomanotus vermiformis | reverse complement strand
ATGAGAATGGAAACCGAAATCTGTGATCCGCAGCAGGACTTGACTACTACACTTCCTCTGATCATAGCTTCTTGTTCTTGCTTGACTTCACAACACTACTTCTGATTACAGCTTCTTTCATTCTTGTTCTCATTTTGTTTCGCAACCTTTTCTGAACTTCAGCCTGACATACAGACAGTTACCTTGTCATATCTGGCTCTTGCCAAGTAGGACGCAATATTCTGGCAAAACAAGTCGTTACTGGACAGTCGCCGTGATCGGGCTTTGATCGCATTTTGTGTCTTATCTTTGAAAATGTCCTGGCAGAGGGGGTAAAAAAATGGAGAATATCACATTATTCTGCAACATGACTTTTTTCATTCCTACCACTACATTCGGTTACTAAATTCTGTTCTTCATTATGCAGCAAACATACATTCAATATGATGGAGGAGCAACGAAACCTATCTAATGTTTAAAGTCTCCATACAAAAAAGACCAAATTTAAATGTACAACATTAACATACAAACATTAGTAGTCTCGTTATTTTTCAATATGTTGACAAGAAAACTCATTTAATCCTTTCAGTGCCATAAGCAAATACATCGAGAGGAGCATGATTTAACTCTTTGACTACAATTTGCCCATATATCAGGATGAGCATGAACATGCTCATCCTGATATATGGGCAAACTGCAGTTAAAGAGTTAAATCATGCTCGTATCTAATATCAGCTAATGGCAGTCAAGTATTTAAACCGTGCTCGTGACGATATCTCGTCGATTGGCACTGAAAGGGTCAACAAAGTATGTTCGCTTTTGTGAAGAAGAAGTTGTAGAGGCAATGTGCTAAAAAAAAGGAAACCCCAACAGTTGTGAGATAAATCTATTATTCTTAAAATGTCTTCAACAGGTGACAAAGTTCATGACAAGTCAAGTCATACCGGAAGAACATCTCTCATGCAGAGCTTGATTTCTTTATAAGGTAGATCTAGAGGCGTTTGACTTGGATCCAAAAACAAAGATGCCACATGTGTTAGCAAGATCTGGGGATTTAAATAGAATATATAATTGTAAAGGAAATTAAACGGGTACATAAGAACAATGGTATGTTGAAAACTGTACAAGCTGTTTAAAAGTCATTAACGTAAAAAGAACAAGGGGACTTAACGCCGAATTATCGGTAGCCTCAGCCAAAAAAAATGCCCAACCACAACGCATTCTTCCCTTCGACAGTCCGCATGTCAAACAATCCCCCAGGTTACCTCCACAGTTACAGATGGTGTGCTCACCTTCGAGTGGACACTGGATGTATATTATTATAAGAATCGGAAATTCTTCTGAGTTGGTTTTATTCCATGACAACTAGAGAACTGTGGATTGATCACCCGGTGGTAAGGCTGCTACACAATGAGGAGGAGGAGGAGAAGTTGGAGGAGGAGGAGGAGGAGGAGGAGGAGGAGGAGGAGGAAGAGGAGGAGGAGGAGAAGAAGAAAAAGAAGAGAATATGTCTCTAGTAGAGGTGGAAGAATTTAATACACATAGAAAGAAATGCTCTGAATTCATCCTCGTCGTCATCATAATCATCATTGTCATTATCATCTTCGTCATCTTCATCATTGTCATCTTCATCATCATCATCATCAACATCATCATCATCAACATCATCATCATCAACCTTCTCCTCCTCCTCCTCCTTCTCCTCCTCCTTCTCCTCCTCCTCCTCCTTGTCGTCGTCGTCATCATCATCATCATTATCATCATCATCATTATTGTCATCGTCATTAATTATGAACATACGATGCCATTCTCCTCATTACTGAATCTGGATCGTATCCTATCCATCTCATTCTTGGCTTTCTTGTCGTCATCGTCCAAACCTGAAATGGAAGCATGTCATAGTGATCAGTCAAAAAGACAAAAACTAAACGAGTGAAATAAATGTCTGCTAGCTTCTTCTTCATAAAAGCTGACAGACTAAGTTAACTGAGTAATCTTGTCAACACTCCGAAAAGTAATTAGACTGATACTGCTAGTATTTACATGTCAATGTTGTATACTCAAGTTTCCGCTTAAAATCTTCTGTATCTCTACTGCTCTTTATACAAAGTTTTTCTTAACTTCCTAGTTTTCAGAGAGTCTGCCATTGCAGTTCCATATCAGACGCTTCATGAGGAAGACAAATGTGTAAAAGAAAAAAGAGCTGAAACACAATGAAAAAATGGGCAAAGCCCTTACATGACAAGAACAGTGAAGGCATTCCAGCTATTTATATGGCAGTCTCCTGAACAACTCCTGCAGCAAGAACATCTGGCACAGTGCAAAAGTTTGAAAATACCATGGGTCCAAAAAAGAACCAATCAATCAGCATTAGACAAGCTGAATATTGAAAATGGCTGGCTTGTTACATCAATAAAGAGAAGAAAATGGACCTTTATCTGTCACTTGAAAAGACAAGACAGCCTTGAGAGGAAAATTTAAGAAGGAAGGAACCACCCCAAATACAAGAAGAAGAGGTAGACCAAAAAGAAGACGGCGCAACGATATTCAGAAAAACCTGAACACAGACGTAACCAAGGTAGGGAAGATGGCTGAGGATAGAGACAATTACATGATGACTGTAATGAAGGCTTCATCCCAAAAGTGACATGCCACCGAGAGAGAGAGATTGATCTTTAAACTATTTGCAATAAAATGTCATAGCTTACCTGATGGTATTTTGGGATGCTTTCGTTTTGGCCCCTCCCTGGCGTCGGAATGACGGAGCTTGCGCTTCCCTGAAAGGTTGAAAGATACAAGTATAGTTTTATTTTAACCAGCAAAACTTATGTCATTTATAATATAAGCATTGCGTGCATCTCATCAAAGAACAGAGGACCTGACAACTACCCCAAGGCACAAAATACATGCCAACTCTGGAAAGTCGTGGAAGCCCTCTGCGCATCAAGCAGGGGAAGGACGGTGATTTTTTCTAAGGTGAGGTCCAGGTAATTCAATCCAGAATTTTCATGATGTCTTATTCTCAACTCCATCTCCTCTTTGGGCACCCTTTCGTGCATTATCCTCATCATCAAAGTACTGGTACCTTCTCGATTCTGAGGCTGAGTACCATCCTCCCCATTCACATATTATGGCCGAGTGTCACAGCGAGCATCTCTTGTTACCTCCATTGCAGAAGACTTGTCTTCATCTGCCTCCCCACCTCTTCTCATTCATTTTCCCCAACATTGCTGTTAGGTGGGGTTGTGAAGCAATAGCTGTAGCCTTCGGGTTGATGTTCCTGTTTTCGTGTCAGATCTGATATCTAAATCATTCATTAAGGGAACATTTTTCAAGCAGTCCTGTGTCAGAAAGCATCTTTCCGGCCCAAGAAATGGATCACATCCTTCTGCATACACAAAGCTCACCATTCATCCCCTCCCCCTCCCCCTCTCCTTCCAGATTTGTTGATAAAGACCATGTATTCTACCCATGATGAAATATTGAAGGCTCATATCATCATTTTTTTTCTTCAAAAACAAAAAGTGTATTTCATTTTGAGATAGTTTTGACCATAATACACATGTCAAAGTTGAAGAACCCAGTTAATGACTGAAAACGCCAAAATTATAAGCTCTAAGAAAAAGGCAGATACATATGTAGTGGGAAAATATCACTTCGAGTATATGGTGGCACATTATAAAGGTCATAGAGGGCAATTTTCTTTCTTTCTTTCATCTTTGTAAGGTAATTACGTGGCTATTTTCAGATGTTTGTCAGTTTATGATTATTTTTTTAACCCTCTGTCTGCACTTATCCAGAATTTTCCCCACATGAATGTGATGACTCTTGATGCGACTAAATTTTATAGAGAAGTCATACAGATGGAACCATATTCCAACAATCAAATAATCTCACTTACTCATTTTTGGTTCTTTTTTCAGATTCTTCTTTGCCTCTTTTGGGATCTTCTCAATTTTTTTCATACGTATTCTCGGACGAGCACGAGCTGTAAAAGAAATGCGATGTCATTTATGTATTATAAGTATAATAGGAATTTCATTTAAATATTTATACTTTTCTCTCTTCACTTTAGCTACTTTGATTGTTGTTTACATCATTATCATTCAGAAAAAAACAAAGATGATCCTGAATCTACAATGCAATATTTGCATGCAATTTTAAGAAATCAAAGAAAGGTGCATTTACCCAGCTATCAGTGGATGACACTTCCTTCCCAATCATTGTTGCCTGTATTATCTTCAATTCAATAAAAGTGTATTTACTTTTACCTACAAGTGGGCAAATAGGTAATTGTATTGTAAAGCATGAATTATTTCCTAAAGCATATATAAAAGATTCATACCGACAAATCTAGGATATTACCTTTGAATGCATGAGGAATTAATTTTCTCTCGTTCACTCTTCTCAGCACTTTCGAGTTCCAGGTCTTCAAGCGATGCCTAAAAACAGAAAGAAGAGTATAATTGCACAATTAAATTTACCTCGGAACATAGATACATATCTAATACCTCAGTCATACTTTTTTAAACTGTATGTTTGTATGTTATTGTTATGCATATTTATTAAGCATTTCTGAGAAATAAAAAATGTAGTAGGTAAGAATATATACCAAAACTCTTTGTTGATGTTCAATTCAATTTTAATCAAACTGCTTTTTCACCAAATGGAGAAATTATTTTACCATAGCTTAACATAATAGAATTGTTTGGTGTATAAATAAAGACATCAAAGGTAAATGCATTGTAGTCAAATCCAATCAGCCAATTTTACACTAAGTTCATCTTCATGAACACACACTTTATCCTACGCAGGCACCTATCATACATCAATTGTACGTGCATACACCTACAGAATTCATTCACATAATTCATATAGATTAAAATACACTCACACATCCATACCATACTGAGATACAGATAAACGTATCCATACCATACAGAGATACAGATAAACGTATTATCATACACAGAAGGGAAGAGTAGGAGTCGGGATGTATCTTTGTGCCTAAGCATCAAAACGTTCATCCCACATATGAGAACTTTGTATGGTTTCACACGCTATACGTACATGAACAGCGAGCTGTCAAAGCCAGCAGCACCTCTCCAGTCTCCAGGCAGCCAATTGTCCTCCCTTATATTACTGAACTTCTTGAATTTCTGAGCTTCCACAAGAGTGACCTCACCATGGTTACCCTTTACATCTAAAGGGATGGGCATTAAGAGTATTTCACATGAAAAATATCCATAGGAGATCAGGTGTTCAAACATTTACATTAACATCTTCTAGTGTAGATTTGTCATTTGTATTCACAGTCCCCTAGTGCTTTTAGATTATGAAATAAACTGCCAGTCAGTGTAAAGTGCAGTGAAAACACAGAAGATTTCAAACAGAAACTTAAATACACAACAGTAACATGTAAAAACTAGCTGTCTATTTACTTTTTGGTGCATTGACAAGAATACTCAGTTGACTGAGTCTGTCACCTTATGACTGAACCTGTTAGCTTTTATGAAGAAGAAGAAGAAGAAGACAAAGAAAACAAGGCGATTGAGCCAAATCAAGAAATTCTAAAAACAATTTTGTCAACGAACAAGGTCCTTTTACATGATCCCATTCTTCTGAGATAAAATTTTTGTTCTGTTAGTATCATTGTAAGTTCTAGGTTGTATAATATTTATACTATTAGATACCTCATTTGTTGTATTTTGTTCATATTGTCAGTCTTCAGTCATTTCTTATCAAAATCTATTGAATTATCAAAATTATCACTGTTATGTTTTGTGGTTTTCAGTGGAGACTTTGCTGGTCTTCTCATATTTTGAGCCTTCAACTTTTTCACTTTCAGGAGATTCTTTGAAAAATAATAATTATACATGTATATTTATTACACATAGTGTTTATCAATGTTATAATCATTAAACATGTTCGTTTTAATTTGTGAAAAAAAAAATTAAAACTGTATAAAGATATCATTCAAAGATGCATTATAATATATTATAACAAAAGATTATTCAATAATTTAAAAAAAAGCATAGAATGTACCAGGGAAGAAAATCTAAGTTCCCTCTCTCTCCTCAAGCCCTCCCCCCCCCCCCTTTTTACCCTCCCGCCTCCCCCCGACTTACCATTACAAAGCCTTGCACCCAGTTTGGTGCCTTGGCAGATGAGGAACGTTTCATTCCAGTATTTCAGAACCTGTTCATGGCTCTCAAAGGTGAAGTGAATCTTAGGAAATTGTTTGCCCTCGGGACATTTAGTCATGGAACTGCTCCTCAAACTGGAAGTCGTGTCTAACACCATGGCTTTTTTGTGCAGGTACAAAATGGTCTTGGAAGGGAAAGAGTACAATGAAGATACAATTATTTTTTTTTTATTTTTTTTTAATGGTGCCAAAAAGAAGAGCAGATTGTGAAAACTGTGAGAAGCAAACACCTTCCATTCAAGGTTATCAACAACGTGCAAAAATTCTTCCATGTTCATTGCAGTACCTAAAAGAGAAGATTCAATTTTTTTTTTTTTTTTTTAATAGGAATGGTAGATATTTTCACTGTTATGTTAGTCTTGCCAAAAAGAAGAGCAGTGTGAAAGCTGTGAGAAGCAAACACCTTCCATTCAAGATTATCAACAACTTGCAAAAATTCTTCCATGTTCATTGTAGCTCCAAACAAACAAAAAATTGTTTAAAGTTGTAAAGCTCTTATACAGTGCATATTCATTCCCCTAAAAATGAGGCCAATCCTCTTAAGGGACGTTGCTTCCTGAATTTTGTGTCAAAACAGCACTCTGTCCTCTGCTAGTCTTCCTTCTTGTGTTGTTGTTGTTGTTGTTGTTGTTGTTGTTGTTGTTGTTGTTGTTTTTGTTGTTGTTGTGCCACGCCATTCCTCAATGTCCTGTTCCCATCTTCCGGCTGGTCTACCTCTCCCTCTTTGTCCCTCAACTTTTGCCTCTCTCTAGGATACAATATTTTTCAAGGGTCTCACGGCATTTGATAAGTCCAAAATATTGAAGTTTTAGCTCTTTGGTTGTTTGCAGAAGTGTTCTAAACACAGCGTCCAAAATCAAAAATAATTTAAACTATTTAAACCTTAAATAAATACATAATTCTAATGGCAAAAGAAAATGATGCTAAACAATGAAATAAATCCACTTACAAACTCAACATTTCGAAAGGCCATCTTCGGTCCGAAGGAGAGCAATCCAAGGTTGCATAGCAACATAATAGAGTTATTCAGTTTAGCCAGGTAAGAGCGTGGGCGAATAAGATCTGTAAGTACTTCTCCAGGTAAATATTTCAGGGGGTATAGCTTTTTGTCATCATCTTCAATAATTTCTTTAAGGCCCTTCACCTGAAAATAGTGAATGACAGTGGATTTTTACATTTCATTCATCATACATGCCACTCTGTGTAAACTTTAAAAGACATTGTCTGTTCATACACATGTATATGAATTTTATGTCACTGGTTTCAGACAAGCAAGAATAACAATGAATTTTTAAAAGCTTTACAATAGATCTATTTCATTCGGTTCTGTCTATTAGAGATGCTTATTTCCAATAATTTTACAAAACTTGAAGTCCAGTGAAGTAAAGTTTGAAGTGCAGAAAATGAGCATCTATGTATTAAAAGATTGCTCTAAAATTAAAAATTGGGAGAAATTCCAACATGCAAGCAACACAAGTTATACTTATACAGAGAAAAAAAAAATGTAATTGTCCTTTTCTCATATCTTCCTTTCTCTTCTGCATTTCTGTCTTCATGGTTACTATGGAAGAAGCCTTTTACAATAGGCTCTACCTAAGAACATAAACCCCGCAGGAAATTAAAAAATCATGTTCTTAAGTGGATCACTCTTGGACAGATCTTGGTTCGTAAGAAAGAATTTAGATGTCACTGTGTTTTTGTTTTTATGTGAATAAATCTATTATATTGCACCTTATAGTTTTTGATCTTATGTGATGGAAACGAGGGTGAGTTTGGTTGTAATGTAGTTTCCCACATATCCACCACACCCCTTTTTCAGATGATAATTTAGATAGAGATTCTCCATTCCATGAAACCGTCACATATATCCAATGATTCACACATAAATTTACTTTAACCGGAATTCAGGACAAAATCTAAAAAATATAACATTAACATGTAAATACTAGCTTTTAGCAGCACGTTGACAATAATGCTCAGTTGACTGAGTCTGTCAGCTTTTATGAAGAAGAAGAAGAAGAAGACAGCGTGTAAGACCTCAAGCACTTTGTTGTTCAACTTTAACTTCAAACATTTCTTTCCTCCACCATCCTCTTGATCTCACCAAACGTTGTGATTCTAGTCCAGTCTTTTAAATCATCCATCCGTGTCCTGCTTTTTCCATCTTGAATATGTAAGGCTGTTGACTTGATTGTTTTATTTTTAGTTTACCTGCTGAATCTGAAACTGAATTCATATGTGGTAGGCACTCATAAGCTAGCATAGGTGTGATTGTAAGGGATGCGCAGCTCGCTAATGTTCTCAGCTTCTGGCATTGACTAGAGTCGCTTTGAAGCTGTTGGTAGTTTTTTTAGTGAACAGTGCTGTCGTCTAATTTGTTCCAATGCATTATTGTTTTGGGAAAGAAGGAGTGGCGCAGTGCTAGTTTGTGTTTATGTCAGGGACACAGTAGCATCTTTCATTGTTTCTTGTGTATTTTTCTATGAGGTTTTGCGTGTCGTATATGGTTGTGTCTCGTATGGATCGAATACTTCTGCCTGCTCTCTACGGTATGATGAAGTTAATTAGGTCAATGTTTCCATCTCCATTTCATTCTTTTGTCAACTCATAAGGTTTCTTTCTCTTCAATATCACAGTATTGACCCAGCTTCCAATACTCAACATTATCTGTCTTCTTTTGTTTGTTGCATGGGGTATTTGGGTCTATATCTAAATATTAGATTTTAGACTTTGATCTACAATGAAGAATCTATATTCTGGATCAAAGTCTGTGTGGATTCGGATATCCAAATTCATAGAGTCCATTATCTTGATCTGGATTCTTAGTAAAGCCTCAATTTATATGTAGATCTATGTTCAGTGTAACTTTTAGGATCAGGTAATTTAAATGCTTATATTTTATAGATTCACAACACGATTTTGAGTTTGTTGATTTTTTCTTTCTTTATATATTAAAGTCTGTTGTTAAACCGCTGGATTATTTTGAAGAGTGTAAAAATAATGGTAAATGTATTAATAAGTGTTAGCATGTCTTTTTTACTTGTTCAATTCATGCAAAGTTATATAAAAGTTGAGTTGATAATTTGAACATAGGTGGAAGTATTCTTAAAATCCTCCTTTTGATGGATTTACTTTACTTTCAGGCTGTGTCCATCCATTGTTGGATGTAGCCCTTCACCGATGATCTCCAATATTCTCTGTCTTCGGCTTTCTTCATCCATTGTTCACTTTCTGTGATGGATTTCCACATTTAAAATTAGAAAGAAAAGAATTCTTTATTATTGCTTTGAAAGAAAAAGAAAATTCCAACCCAAAATGCCAAACAAATTACACAAAGCTAAAGCAGTATGGAGGAGACCCAGTGTATTTTTTTTTTCACAGCGCGGAAAAAAAAAACCGAGATGGATATCTCAGTATGGTAATGACATCAAATTCATATTTTTCTTTGTGATGCGTGCACTCAGTGAGTAATCCGTTATCTCCTTGGTTTTCAGTGGGAGCTGCATTTGACGATGAGCTGTGGCGAATTCGCCAGGAGGTCAACAACCTGAAAGAGACATTGGCCATGCAGTCGGCGTACGTCCAGGCCATGCCGGGTGTGGGGCACATGAGTACCCAGGCTGATGGGTGAGTGGAAACAGGGCAGGCCACACACACATATCCATGCGCACACACACTCACACACACACACACGCGCGCGCGCCTGTGCTTACATATATGCGCACACACGCTGACACACACACATACATGTACATACACACACATACATTTACATACACAAACATACATGCGCACACATGCTGACACACACATACA